>JAVJAQ010002463.1:0-187636 GCA_032362365.1 Zygogramma bicolorata
TACGGGCATAGCCGCAAGATCGTCATTCTGGATCGAGTATAATGACCTTTCCGATAAAGAAAAAAAATAAATAAATCGAAAACAAAAGTGAATCCCCATCTTCTTCTTTACTTCAAGAAGTCATATTCTTAGGTCTTTGTATATTCTGATAATGATTGTATGTGTACTTTCATATCAACTTTTTTTTATGTTGTCAGAGTGAGTTTTTTCAATTATGTTATTTTCATATTTACTTTCGTTTGCATTTGCAATTATCTGCAATGGATGCAAACGTGAGCCTAAAATTATGGTGTGATCGAACTTTTCATAAACATTCGTTTAGCGGTTTGGTTCTGTTAGCCTAACATGAAGCTAGCAAAACCCGTGATATCTCCCACAATTGGAGGGCAAAAAATTTGGGAATAGGGTAATAAATAAGCCTAAAATTGGCCTAGAATTATGTTGTAAAAAAAACTTTCAAAACTTCAAAGTGGATGGTTGGGTTCTGCTAGCTTAACGGTAAAGCTAGCAGAACCCAGGATTTTTTTTTAAAACTGCAATCGAAAAAATCTGCAATGGGTGTAAACGTGAGCCTAAAATGAGCCTAAAATTATGGTGTGATCAAACTTTTCATAAACATTCGTTTTGCTGTTTGGTTCTGTCAGCCTAACGTGAAGCTAGCAAGACCCGTGATATCTCCCACAATTGAAGGGTAAAAAATTTGGGAATATGGTAATGAATTACCTTAGAATAAGCCTCAAATCATTTCCTAAAAAAACTTTCAAAGATCCAAAGTGGATGATTAAGTTCTGCTAGCTTAACGGTAAAGCTAGCACAACCCAGGATTCTTTTTTAACTTCAATCCAAAAAATCTGCAATGGATGCAAACGTGAGCCTAAAATTATGGTATGATCAAACTTTTCATAAACATTCGTTTTGCTGTTTGGTTCTGTCAGCCTAACGTGAAGCTAGCAAGACCCGTGATATCTCTCACAATTGAAGGGCAAAAAATTTGGGAATATGGGAATAAATTACCTTAGAATAAGCCTCAAATCATTTCCTAAAAAAACTTTCAAAGATCCAAAGTGGATGATTAAGTTCTGCTAGCTTAACGGTAAAGCTAGCACAACCCAGGATTCTTTTTCAACTTCAATCCAAAAAATCTGCAATGGTTGCAAACGTGAGCCTAAAATTATGGTGTGATCAAACTTTTCATAAACATTCGTTTAGCGGTTTGGTTCTGTTAGCCCAACAGGAAGCTAGCAAAACCCGTGATATCTCTCACAATTGAAGGGCAAAAAATTTGGGAATAGGGTAATAAATAAGCCTAAAATTGGCCTAGAATTATGTTCTGAAAAAAACTTTCAAAACTTCAAAGTGGATGGTTGGGTTCTGCTAGCTTAACGGTAAAGCTAGCAGAACCCAGGATTTTTTTTAAAAACTGCAATCGAAAAAATCTGCAATGGGTGCAAACGTGAGCCTAAAATGAGCCTAAAATTATGGTGTGATCAAACTTTTCATAAACATTCGTTTAGCGGTTTGGTTCTGTTAGCCTAACGTGAAGCTAGCAAGACCCGCGATATCTCCCACAATTGAAGGGCAAAAAATTTGGGAATATGGTAATAAATCACCTTAAAATAAGCCTCAAATCATTTCCCAAAAAAACTTTCAAAGATCCATAGTGGATGGTTGAGTTCTACTAACTTAACGGTAAAGCTAGCACAACCCAGGATTCTTCTTTAACTTCAATCCAAAAAAATCTGCAATGGATGCAAACGTGAGCCTAAAATGAGCCTAAAATTATGGTGTGATCAAACTTATCATGAACATTCGTTTAGCGGTTTGGTTCTGTTAGCCTAACATGAAGCTAGCAAAACCCGTGATATCTCCCACAATTGAAGGGCAAAAAATTTGGGAATAGGGTAATAAATAAGACTAAAATTGGCCTAGAATTATGTTCAAAAAAAAACTTTCAAAACTTCAAAGTGGATGGTTGGGTTCTGCTAGCTTAACGGTAAAGCTAGCAGAACCCAGAATTTTTTTTTTAAACTGCAAACGAAAAAATCTGCAATGGGTGCAAACGTGAGCCTAAAATGAGCCTAAAATCATGGTGTGATCAAACTTTTCATAAACATCCGTTTAGCGGTTTGGTTCTGTCAGCCTAACATGAAGATAGCAAAACCCGTGATATCTCCCACAATTGAAGGTCAAACAATTTGGGAATAGGGTAATAAATAAGCCTAAAATTGGCCTAGAATTATGTTCTAAAAAAAACTTTCAAAACTCCAAAGTGGTTGGTTGGGTTCTGCTAGCTTAACGGTAAAGCTAGCAGAACCCAGGATTTTTTTTAAGAACTGCAATCGAAAAAATCTGCAATGGGTGCAAACGTGGGCCTATAATAAGCCTAAAATTATGGTGTGATCAAACTTTTCATAAACATTCGTTTAGCGGTTTGGTTCTGCCAGCTTAACGTTAAGCTAGCAGAACCCGTGATATCTCCCACAATTGAAAAGCAAAAAATTCGGGAATGGGGTAATAAATTAGCCTAAAATTAGCCTGAAATTATGGCCTGAAGAAATTTCTAAAGTTCCAAAGTGGTTCTGCTAGCTTTACGGGGGTATAGTCGCTCACAAAATTTTACGGTTTAGAATTTTCAAACAACGTCAAAGTCCTAACCTTGATTAGCAAGAATTGACAAAGTGGTGTACAGATTAGTTTTCTTGAATGTGGCGCTGCGATCCTAATTTGAAATCCCAATATTTCGTCTCAGCAAATATTGGTAATCTGTGCCCGGCGCTGCCACCAAATTTTCGAACGGAAACCGCAAAGTTGAAGTCGAGGTTTGTCATGGAAAACGGATATATTTGCTCAGAAAAAAATTGGAAAAGGTGTTATTATAATATGTTATAACAATTCCTAGAAACCATGATAGCAAGCAAGCATTTTCAACTCCTCGTGTAATGTCATTTCAATTCGGCATGGTTTCAGTTTGCTATGGACAAATTAACTTCTTAATCTCTATTAGAAGTTATCACTTTCACACCAAATATATATATATATATATATATATATATATATATATACATATATTTAAAAATTTGGCATGGTATTCAGGGTATTGAGAGACTGATTTGGCCATAACTAGATTGAAATCATCATGTCCAGTCCTAGGAGAGTGGTCGATAATTTTCTATTTTTTCTGTACTTCCGTTTTTTGTGCAAAGGTTTGATTGTTCCTAGTTTGAGACAATCCAGAAATTCACCCTGCTCAAAACCTTTATCAATTACATAAGACAGTGGTGTAGCTATTCGTTCACGCAACTGTTCGACTGTTTCAGACCTGATTAGATCACATCTAGGTGATTTCTGTGGATTCAAGTTGTTGATGACATCTATAATTTCTTTTATATGTTGGCTCCAACTAAATTCTATTCTTAATGTCGTCTCGAAAATGTGTGGGTTCAGTTATTTTTTCCGCATAGTTTTCTCCTAATTAAGTGCAAAGAATGTTGAATAAATCAACGATTTCATTCCTGGATTTTATGATTTTTTTGTGATTCCTATTGAATACACTTTTGCTTTAGTTTCCATTTTAGGGTATATATCATAAATAGGATTCCCTAGGCCGCTGGAGGAGTTTGGACTCTTTCCTATAATTTTGTTCATATATTTGTTCTTGCCACGTTCATAGATTGCCTGAGATTGTTCATGAGAGATCGATACCTTTCCTTCAGTCTATCAGAATTGGAGCGTAGTTGAATGTAGATATTATTTTTTTCATTGGCTTTGCTTACGATTTCCAGCGTTATCTAAGCCTTCCTTTTTATTATTTGTTTTGGGTTTTGTAGTCTTCGTTTGTTTCTGCATGAATCCTTTTGAGTTATGAATGATTTTTTGTTCATATTTTCGTTTATTTCTCCTGAATTGTAAATGCCAGTCCAGTCTTCATTATTTATGTTCAGTATTGTTATCAATATTTGTTTAATCTTTATTCTGATGGTGGTCATTTAATGTGGTTTTAATAATGTTGTATTTCAAGAAAATAGGAAAGTCACGAAAGTGTCGTAGTCGAATACATATATAGGACTGCAAATTGTCCTGGCTAGAGTTATTTTTCACAAAAATATGATCCAAGCAAGCTTTGCTGCTTGGTTTTGTTATTCTATTAATACAAACAATGAAAATAAATGAAATCAAAACATTTTTATACTCTCCTGTCCAACTATTATTGTTTTTTAGTAAATCGATATATTTATGTCTCAAATAATTATGTGGAATTTGTCATTTTTTTTCGAATCCAAGTAGTTGTAGAGTTCTGTGTTGAAAATATTCTTATCAGTAATAGGTGTTCTATGAATTGCTGTTATGAGTGGCTTACCTTGAAAAAAATCATAAAATAACTACATCACATGTGTATGTAATATTTCAAATGTGAAATGAAAGTACCGACAATAATCATACCAACAATAAATTTTCAAAATATCTTTCACTTTGTACTGTACATTTTCTGAATCTCTTCAACGTTTTTTATCTACACGCTGTTCAGACAGGAAGGCACAATTCGTTGAAATGCCTCACGGATTCTCAATTTCATATCCTCTTGTGTAGTAGCGGCAGTGCGGTAAACCTCCGATTTTATTGCCCCCCATAAATAAAAATCCATTAGTAATAGGTATTAATCCATGCACCCCCTAGGAATAGCTCCTTCTCGTCCAATCCACTTTCGTGGAAACATTACATCCATATCCCCACGTACTTCCCCCGAAAAATGTGCTCTTGTGCCATCTAACTGAAGCTGCATTTCATTCTTGATGTGATAAGGTAGGTTGTTTGGACTAGTCAGTCCTACTGTGAATTCTTCTGATTCAAAGTCGAAATAAACCAGGAATTCAAGTTTTTCAAAAAAAATGTATATCAAACTTTAATATTTTTCAATAACAAGTCAATGTCAATAATTCTTTTTTTTTAGAAAATAATAAACAAAAGCGATTCAAAATACAGGGTATACTAAACGCAGGAACATTCTCCCCCTCGTGATAAAATCACTGCATGCTTGGAATTGTTCCGCAAACAGGTTTTTCGTGTTTTCCAAGCAATTTGCAAATTTTAACAATATAAATAATAAATAAATAAATAGGTCGTTTATAAATTCCAGATTGGGTTTTCACTTCAACAACTCGAATTTTTCCGTCCTTTCCTCCATAAACCTTTTCTATCCTGCCTATGGGCCACATGTTTCTTGGAAGAGTGTCATCGACAACGACCACGATATCATCAAGGAAAATATTATCTTTGTCCGAATACCATTTTGTATTTTTGTTCAATTGATTCAAGTATTCTTTTTGCCATCGCCTCCAGAACATATCCGCTATTGCTTGAGTAACTCTCCATTGTTTTCTCGAATTTGCGTCACTTATATCAAATTCTCCGGTAGGTGGCGCTGCTCCGTTCGAACAGTGGAGAAGGAAATGATTTGGAGTTAGGCTCTCAGGATCCAGGGAATCACTCGAAACATACGTCAATGGTCTACTATTCACCATGTTCTCGGCTTCAGCAATGAGTGTTAGAAGCACTTCTTCTTTGGGATGTCTCTCTTTCAGTGTCACTTTCAAGACATCTTTGACAGACTTCACGAGTCTCTCCCAGCTACCACCCATGTGTGGTGAAGATGGTGGTATAAATTTCCATGTTATTGCTTAAAAACATAAAGCATCCGAAATTTTTGTAGAATCCAAATTTTTGACCGCTTCTCTCAATTCTCGATCAGCAGAATGTAGGTTGGTGCCGTTATCTGAATGTATTTTCTTTGGATATCCTCGCCGACTGACAAATCTTCTAATAGCCATTATAGCACTATCAGTATCGAGCGAATGAGCAATTTCCAGATGAATCGCTCTGATACTCATGCACGTGAAAAGCACTACATAGCGGTTTTCGCGTCTCCGTCCAACAGTGACTATTACCGGTCCAAAATAGTCCATCCCTGTTATAGTAAATAGTCTTGTGAAACTTTGTAGCCTTCTTTCAGGTAGCTGACCCATCACAGGAGGTTGAGGTTGAACTTTCATTTTCCTACAAAAGAAACATTCATTTCTACACCTGCGAACGGCGCTTCTCATTTTCAAAATCCAAAACTTCTGTCTAAGTTCATTGATAATCAGTTCTTGTCCCCGATGATTGAATCTTACGTGGTAGCTTTCAATCAAGAGTTTAGTGAAGCGATGTTTCTGATCAAGGATTGCTGGGTGTTTCTGGAGATAGGTAAGATCTTTGGATTGTTCTAATCGTCCTCCTATCCTCAGTATTCCTCTATCATCAAGTAATGGCGTCAGAGTAAAAAGTCGACGTGATTTACTGATAGGCTTTTTGTTGCTTAGGTCCGAAATTTCTTGAGAGAACAGTCGTTTTGTACGAACTTCAGGTATAATTCTTCAACGATTTCCAGTTCTTAACACTCTAGGTTCGTACTTCTGTTCCTGTTTTTGCAATTGTTGATGAAACGAAGCATCCAGGCATTCGCTCTTACTAGTCGTCCATACTTAGAAAATCTTTCGATATTTGGCAAACAATCATTTGTGAGTATTGTTGTCAGCACCGTTTCCTTCTTCAATTCATTTTCAATATCTTCCACCTTTCCATTTGGTTCTTTCGGCAAATCATTTTTGGGAAATTTTAAAAATTTTGGTCCTATTAGCCATCGAGTTTCATTCTTCTGAATATGTTCTCTCGTCTGCTACATTGTTTTCTCCAGGAACCCAATACCAGTCAGATGCGTCTGTTATCTCAGTTATTTCTCCAACTCTCACTGCTATAAAAGTCTTATATCTTTTTTCTTGCGAACGAATCCAATGTAGGACAATTTTCGAATCTGACCATAAATATGTCGAAAAGATGTTCATTTCTAAATGTTTTTTCAGAAGTCATAAGTCTACTCAACATAACCGCGGCTTGAAGCTCTAGCCTTGGAATGGTGATTTGTTTTATGGGTGCTACACGTGTTTTTGCACTGATAAACGATGTAAAGACTGCTTCTCCGTAGGTGAATCTCAGATAAATCACAGCTGAGAATGCCTTTTCGCTACTGTCACAAAAACCGTGGTGTTGTACTTCTGGACTGTCAAATAAATGAGAACCGTAACATCTGGGTATACGTGTTTCCTCGATGCCGTTTAGTATTTCCAATAACTGTTACCGTCTCTCATTCATGTCTTCTGATATCTCATCATCCCATTTGATTCCATTTTTCCATAGGTCTTGCAAGAAAATTTTGAATTGGACTATCAATGGCTATAGGAAGCCTATAAGGGGTCGAAAACAGACATGACCAACTTGAGAATTTCCCGTTTAGTTGGTATTTTTGTTTTCATCAAAATTTCAGAATCAATCTTTGATTTGTTGAGAGAAAATATGAAGTGGTCTGATTCAGGATTCCACCATAGTCCTAGTACTCTCTCAATAGGTTGTTGAAGAAATTAATTCAAATTCTTCTGGCTACTAGACCTCAGCTTTTCTGGAATTTTGTCAATAACATTTCGTGAGTTGCTGATCCAATTTCATATTTCGAATCCTGCCTTTCCATGGATTTCGATGACCTCTGAAATGAGTTTGATGGCTTGTACTTCAGTTTCTGTGCAATCCAAGTAGTCGTCGTCGTAATGTTTTTCAATGATTGCTTTAGCTGCCTCGGGAAAATCGTGAGAGCATTCTTCTGCATTTCTATTTTCAACGAATTGAGCCATACATGGAGAAGACGTCGCTCCAAATGTCATGGCCTTCATTTCGTAGATATCGGGGCATTTTGATCTATCCATTCCTCGCCAAAAGAAACGTTGCGCTGAGCAATCTTGATTTCGAATCAGTACTTGATGGAACATGTCTTTGATGTCCGAACAAAAGGCTATCGGTTTCTGACGAAAGTTCCGTATAATTGCTGTTAAGTTCTTCAGTAAGTCGGGGCCTTGTAGTAATTGATCGTTGAGACTGGTTCCGCTCGATTTGGCTGCAGCATCAAATACCAATCGGAGCTTGCCTGATTTGTTGGGATTTACCACCCCAAAATGAGGTTAATAACAGGTTTTTGAACCCTCCATTTCAGCTTCATTTACAGTCATCTTTCGAATATATCCTTTATTTTCATATTCTTCGATTTTCCTAATCTTAATTCAATAATCTGCGGCAAAGTCTTTATCGCTATGCATTTTCCGTTCCATGCATTTGAGACGATTCAATGCTACAGGTTTGCTCTCTGGTAATTTTATGTCTTCGTCGATTTCTTCTTGAGTCTTACAACAAATATGGAATATCAAAGTGTTGTTCTCAGGTAATTTTCATTGGGGATATCTTCCATGTACTACCCATCCTAGTAGAGTTTTTGAAACAAAAGGCGCGTTCCAAAAGCTCTGATAAATCTTTCTGGCAATTGTCATGGCACATTGGTCTTGGCCAATCAGAATCGTCGGTTGAGCATTGAAAAAAGAAAGTACTGGCGTTTCTTTGATATACGGGTACATTTCACTCATCTTTTCTACATCTATACTTTGTCTGGGTAGTGAAAGTCCAGTAACGGTTCTAACTTCATTTATTTTATAGATTTTTGAGTTTTCTCCTATTCCAAAGATCTCTAAATGAACCTTCTTCGAATTTCCTTCACTTTTCGTAACGTTATTGAGCCATTGGTAGCATAGCGGTTCTACAGGTCCATCTAATCCTATTTCCTTTGCGATTTCACTGTCTATCATCGTTGTTGTTGCTGCTTCATCCAACAAGGAGAATGTAGAAACTTCTTTCGTGGGTCCTATGAGTTTCACTGGAATTATTCGGAGTAAGATGGTTGGATTATCTTCTTGAAAAAAGTTAATTTTCTCCACGTGACCCTCTTGATCGCTGTCCTTACTCGAGAGCGAAATATCATTCGAAATTTCGTCCACCTTTTTATGAGAATCAAGGTTGTGCAGTATGCTGTTATGAAATTTTGGGCAGTTTTCTATTCCACACTTTTGTTTCACTCTGCATGAATGAATATTATGAGATGGCTTGAGACAATAAAAACAAAGCTTCTTTGATGTCACAAATTTCCATTTTTCGTCGATGTCTAATTTCTTGAAGTTTTGACAATCCGCCAAAATGTGATTTCTCTGACAATTGGGGCATTTATCACATTTCTTTGTGGAAAATACGTTTATGTTCTTTCTACCATGGAATTTATCTTGTTCAAATCGTTTTTCTGGGAAATTATAACTGCTGAAGTCGGCACAACTCGACGCAGCTAAAGCGATCTTTCGCATCCATACTGAAAAAGTTTTCAAAGTGATAGTGTCTTCAAAAGATGATTCTTCGGCCCATTTTAGTCTCATGAATGGGGGTAATTCATTCATGATTTCATTTAGAATAGAAGGATTCGTCATGTGTCCTGTATTTTGGAATAATTCCATGGTTGTTACCAAGTTTTCGATCACGTTTGAAAATGGCAGGTAGGTCTCAAATCTTCCCTCCTTCGGCGGAGATGCACGTCGAACTTTTTCTATAAGATTAGAAATAATGAATTCAGGTCTTCCGAATGTTATTTTCAAAGTTTCGATTATTTTCGTAACATTCTCAGGCGCGATTAGGAGTGGCTGCACAGCGTCTTTGGCTCTTCCTTTCAGGCATCTTTGAAGTCGCATGATATTTTCGTCATTGCAAATATTAAGGAGATTCGTAGAACGTTCAAATTGGCTGAAAAACAACGGTCAGTCTTCTGGATTTCCATCAAAAGCGGTAAATTCGTTTTGATCATGTCTATTGTGTCGTTAAATTTACTGGATTTCTGTTTGAAAACATCACAGATTCGGTTAAAGTTATCAGCAGTGATTGTAATAAGATTGGGATTGTAATGAGGATTGATTTCTGTGTCCTCGATTTTCCAGTCAGCTATCTTTTCTTGTACACTCATCTGATCTAAATCTATAATACTCTCTGCACCTGAAACGATCGACTTTCTGGATGATCCTTCCTGAATTAATTCACGTTTCAGCTGGGTTTCTTTTCTTATCAATTCAGAATCAAAACGTCGTCTCTCTATTTCAACTTTCTTGTTTCTTCCAGTTCTATCTCCAACATTCTTCTCCTAGAACTCGATGATCCAGTCATTTTGGAGATAGCCCGAGAATTAGAATATTCGTTGTTAGGATTGTTTTGAGATTGGGAAACTAGTTGTGATTTGTCGCGTACGTCGCTATATCTTTCGGGAGGTATTCCTTTGGTTTTCCTTCCACTTCTTCTCAGGGTTGGCAAGGAAATGTTTTACCAAATTCTACCGTTTCTTCTTTTGCTCGAAGGACCAATGTTTGGACTAGTCAGTCCTACTGTGAATTCGTCTGATTCAAAGTCGAAATAAACCAGGAATTCAAGTTTTTAAAAAAAAATTTATATCAAACTTCAATATTTTTCAATAACAAGTCAATGTCAAAAATTCTTTTTTTTAGAAAATAATGAACAAAAGCGATTCAAAATACAGGGTATACTAAACGCAGGAACATAGGTGTTTTATTAACATGAGAAAGTCTTCTCTGAGAAATCCAAGAAACTTTCGTCCATTCAATTTTCTCTCGAAAAAATATGGTCTTATTACAACGTAATCATCCACAATATCGCCCCATATATTAAGATTGCATTTAAGTTGATGATCGTCAGCATACACTCTATGTTAATTTTCGCTACTATAATAATGGTAGTTGTGCCTATTGACAAAATTCCATTCAAGTGGAAGGTACTTTGGTGAATATGATATTCAAGAATCTTTCATTTTCCTTAATTTTATTATGCACCGACAAAATTGTTGTCCCTTCAAAAAATCTGCTTTTATCAACGCCTGTTGTAGTTGCAGCTGGCATGGGTGGAATTTGTTATTTTTCAAACTTTTCGGAACTAAAGATTTCGATATCTCTTAATCTCTGCTAATTTCTCGCATACGCAATTCAGAATTTTTTACCACTGGAAAACTAACAGCTAATTGGTTTTCATCAGTCAATACTGTTTTAAAACGGCTCTTTTTCTCGTATTCGACTTCTCTCTCAAATCGTTCCTTCAATAATTAAAAACTTTTCACCTGTAGATATGCCGTATGTCAGGATATTTTTCGGCATACCTAATAATAATATAATGTTGATTTACTATTGTTCAAAGCAGACACTGAGTTCAGAAAGTTCATCTTGAATTTTTTGTAATTTCGATATAAACAAACATGAAACCCATAAAAACTAGAAGTTGTGCATGGGTTTCCCGTAAGTACATGAATAATAGTTTTAATGATAGTGAGAATTGATATCTAATGAGCATTTGGTGAATACAACCTATTATTTATCTTCTCAACATGAACAAAAATAAAAAATTGACAGATGAAAATTAGATATATAAATTGCAGAATAAGTCCAAAACTGGTGAGCATAAATTGTTTCATGAGTTCATATGAATCAAAAATAGTAATTTTTTATGTTCTACATTATTATTTTACTGTTGATATATAATTTTCTTCTCTTTTTCATAAGACTAACTGAGTTAACGACGATAAATTCTTGTTTCAGCTTTTCTAGAGTATACTTGAATACTTTCTTGTATGGATAAATATGATTCCTCTGGACAATTTTATTGGTGCTTTTGTTTGTGTATGAAGTTCTATTTTTTTTTTATTTGATAAGTATCATTCAATGTTGTGAAAAGTTAACTTTAATTTTTATAAATGTAAATCATGTTATAGAAATAAAGGTGTCTTATATCGAATATTTTTATTTCAATAAATAATTTTTCAAATGGATAATTTCTCTCTGTTTTGTAAATTATTTTTGTGAACCTCCAGCCAACAAACAATTCTCTTCACCTGCACACATTGCATACACCAATCCAATTGAATCTTCCTTCGTACAATGCATGATAAACTAACAAAGATTTCAAGCAAATCACACACCGAACCATCAACCAATGTTACATAAATACTAAATTATTCTACTGATGAATTGATATTTATACCCGCAGAGGTAACTTATAGTAAATCATTTTAGAGGAACATTTTCAACAAAGAGGAATTATTTCTCGAAATTAATAACTAACTATTACCTACCTCTAGGCATAATTGTATTCTGATTCGAATCATCAATTCAAGACCTCCAAATCAAGAATGTATGAATATCAGTTTTCGTCAGTAGTAAAAAAACGTGTCACGTTTTGTGAAAGCTTTCTAATAAAAAGGTAAAATACATTTGGAAAATGTATTATGAGTGTAATTATTTTCGGTAAATATGAAAAAGGCAAATTACGAAAGAACGCCTAGGTATAACAGTTGGTATAACTGGATAGGTAATTTAATATAATGTAGAATGTGAAGACGGGGTGTCCTATTTAAAGCAATCGCATAACTTTCAACTGAAGTTGACGAAAACTGAAGTATCATTTGAATTACCCTGTATGAATAAAATATTTATTATACTACAATTTGATGGTCTCTGAGCCACCTCACTGAATAACTTTCGTATATTTCATAAAACAACTCAATAACAGTTGAAAGCTGTTTCATTTAGAGCCGGTTTCACTTACGAGTGTGGCAGAAAAAATCTATCGCTGTGTGGGGTACTATGGGACCATTGGATTGAAAGGAAAAAAATTGTTCCATTTGAAAAAATTATATCACTTTTTCTCACGGAGAAATGCAATACTCTGTACATCTGAAACTAATTTCAACATAAGGGCATTGTCATAACATGTAACTAAGATGCCTCATGCCTTCAAAGAGGAGAGGTTCACCTGTGTGGAAAACCAAGGGGTATGGGCAACTCCAATAGAAAATTACTTACTATTTCTGTTGATAGACTGCGAGGTATAATCAGCATAATTCCAAGGCTCTGAATGGGCAATGAACCTGCTCTGATGAAATGTATGAATTGAAAGGCTTGGTGCTGAAAAGGTGGTGTGTTCATGGTGATTTATAGCAAGTGGGTCTTGTTACTAACTACATAAGTCATTTGAAAATAGCTTTCTGTGTTCTAGTGTCTGTGATTTAAACTCAACTATAATGATCGATTCCTTCTTAGTGACGATGCATTTCAGGTTGAGAACAATTCAATTTGGAACACAAACTTAGTGAAACCTGCGCCAACTGTTGTGCAGCAGAGAGTAATTTACGAGGGTGAACTATGACCAAAGGATATTTCTCTTACATGATCCCTCAAACACGCGAAATTTCAGGGTTTGTCTCTGCCAAATTTTCCATGCAACTTTTCAAAGAGAAGTATTTCAGGTGAAAATAGGCTCTGATAAAAAATATAATTTCGTACAACCGTACGCAAGACAAGAATTTTGTATAGCAGCAACAGAGGCCGCAAAATAACATTTTGCCGCTGTTAATCAGGATGACGGCCTTATCAAAAATGTTTGCGGCTGTTGCCCAGAGTAACTGGTGGAAACTGTATTGCTATTGCTAAATGTTTTATATCCATAGAAACACTGTGATAATGGAGGCCGTCAGTTAACTTTTCTATATTCGCGTTGAATCTCTGTCTTTTTAAAACGAATAATGTTTTATGGAATTGAATAATGTTCACGGTTTCACGAAGAATATTACATATCACTGTGTTATCGCGACATCGAGATTACCTGCATCGGCCAGAGCGGCCTCGGCTAGACCGACCTCGGCGATAATCTCTCTCTCGGAACGCGAAAAAGTATTTCGCGGCCTTGGTATACAGGGTGCGCTGCGTAACACCCACATTTCGTAACACCCACAGTGCATAACACCCAAAGTGCGTAATACCCACATGTCATAACACCCACGTCCCACATTTCGTTATGCCCACACTCTCCGAACATACCCGAATGATGCACTGTTGCAAAATTTACCGGATATTCTGCAATTTTCTGTTAACCCAATCTAACTTAACCTAACTAACCTAACCTAAAAGAAGGATGAGTGTGGCAACAGCGCATCATCCGGGTATGTTCGGAGAGTGTGGGCATAACGAAATGTGGATGTTACGAAATGTGGGTGTTACGCACTTTGGGTGTTATGCACTGTAGGTGTTACGAAATGTGGGTAGAACGAGATGCTCCCGGTATACAAATAACTATTTCTTGCTAATTTTGCATATCAAGCACACGAAACAATATTTCCACACAATATTTAAGAAAATAAAGAGTAGTTTCTGATAAAAATTAGATACCAACTTTCGAAAGTCTTGTTTGAACTTTCAAAATTACAATTCCTGTATGTAGAAAAAATGGTGATTTAAATTGTTGATGAGGTAAGTATATACAGTATAGTGACTGTGTTCAAGGCACTCATGGCCTCCTGGAGATCTTCAAATATGGAGATGAGTCTCGGAAGCATAAAAGGTTAATTGTTGGTGGATGAAGAAGGAAACATATAATCAATCGTTTATCTTCAACTTGTGTATTCTTTACAGGATATGATCTGCTTTAAAACGTAGATTATGCAATATATTTCATTGAGAGTGAGAGTGGACAATATAGCACATCATTATGGTACATAAATGGTGTACAATCTCTCAAGCTGAGTTGAGAGGAGGGGTTTTTGTCTTCTTATGCAATTTACGAATATATTTGTTTGCCTTTCGTCTTTTCACGGAGTGTTAGAGACATATCGTTCAAATATGTATCCTGACATTCCGATTCCAGGCTCGAGAGCTATATAAACGTTTTCACTATCAGGTGAACAACTATCTATTAATCTATTAGATCACTTGATTTCCTAGTGGTCAACAGCAGATGGAATAGTAATTATACCAAACTTAGTATCACACTTACTAAAAAGTCCGTTAAAATCATGAGCCAAGAATGATATATTGGTTTCACTTAGCAGGACATGTATACTGTCCATTAGTGGGGAAGATTATTCTGATTGGTGGGAAGTTATCTGGAAATTAACCATATTCAGAAGAAAAGGTTTTCCGATTTTACAATCAGGAATCACAAGAAGTTATTCGTTTCCTACATAAAGCAATACTGCTCCAAATTCCATCATGAACTAACGTGGGTAAAAATAATGTTTCAGTTCAGATCTACAATGACATCATTGTTACCAGGAGAAATACCTCTACCAAACAACAAATTTCCGGATTTTTTCAGAAATTTGATATTCCCACCATCAAATTATAATTTTTTGGTAACCAACAGGTAAATATTATAATTTTGGAGTTTCTGAACAGTTGGTCTGACTATATTCATTGAAAAATAGGTTACTTAAATATTAACTTCTGTTACAGTTCAGTCGGTCCTTCGTATGTGTATACATACTGTGGCCCTGATAAAGACGAAAATTATCAACTTGATTACAGGAATATCAAACCTCAGCTTTAAGAGTCCTCATAGCTTTGTTGGTAGGTATACTCATATCCCTACATACATATGGAAGGAAGCAGAAATTATTATCGAGGCACGGGATTGTTAAGGAAAACTAACTCGTAAGATACTTATTCAGAACAGCAACGACGCAAGATTTCGTTGAATCTGATTGAATAATCAATTTAGCAAAAGCAGGAATTGATACTGAAATATCTTCAAGATGCTGAACAAGGCATCGAGCAGCATTTAGAAATTTAAACTGGAATGTACCTATACTGAAAACCCTGCGAGAAACAGCTTGTTGAATGTTGCAGTATTTCAGCATGTCAAAGAAATTCTGAAGTTTTCCCAATTTTCCTATGTGGCAGAGGGGTTCGGATTCGTGTTACACTTGGTCAGAGATCTGTACCAGAGATTACGGTAAGAGTATGATAATTGCTTGTGAACTATTTGCTCCATATGAATTCTATTCTTTGGATGTGAGTTGATTACAATATTATCTTCGAATGTCTACATCTGGTGATATAGAGGACGAACCGCTGAAATATATTTATACGATCAAACGTACTAACCTGTGAAGTTCAATCGCAATTATATGAAGTGGCTCATTCGAATATATCACTTCACTCCCAAGGTCATGCATGGAAGTTGCACCTTTGAACTGGAGTATAATAATTATCAATAATAGAACAGCTAAAGAGTGCAGTTACTATGACTTCAAAAATAATGTCGGTCGAACACGCTCTGTTGGAGGGTTATGATAATGACTTCGACAGAACGCAAGTACTGGATACAACTATGAGATATATGACCCACGGCTCTACAGAGAGTATACAAAAATTTTTTAATATAAGAGAAACTTCAAACGCAAAGAAAAGAGCTCAACATCCACAGAATATGGATGCCAGAAGTTAAAAATACCTCCTAATGAGAGAGAAGACGGTTCTGAAAAATCAATTAGGGATCATTGACAAACCGACTCTAGGTCCGATTATCAGAGACTCATCATCTGAACCACATTACGAAGCCTCGCAGCGGAGAAGGATACTTCGACCATTGCCTCATCGCCTTTGGGAATGCTCTTCTGCAGGTGCGAACGAAACGTCAGACACAAAAACCTGCAGCTCATGGCTCAGAATTCCGGAAACATCCAACAATTCAACAGTTATCAGCCGTGATCAGAGATCGAGACGATCCGATAGCTTTCTGATTGGTCTAAATTTGAATTTAGAGCAATCAGACTGTTATCATATCGTCGTACGAACGAATTTCGGATCTGTCTGAATCGGAACAAAACAGGTTCATCCATTGGCAACCCTGTTGTGAATCGCCATTTTCGTTTTCTAAAGCTGTGCATACTTGCTAATGTCAATAATGTCATTCATTCTGGTAGTGGCGGTAGTGTAGTGTGTCAGTGTGTAGTGTGGTAATTTTTGAATGGATTTCCCATAGAGGTTCAGTTGTTTTTGGAAAAAAAGAAAAAATTGAAAATCATGGCTGAACCTTCGCAGAGCAGATTCGAAAAATCATTGGGGCTATTAACGACGAAGTTTGTTGCACTATTACAGGGCTCTACAGGCGGAGTATTGGACTTGAAAGTGGTTAGTGTATTTTTTCCTTGAAAAAAAAAATTGTTTCATGTTTCAAATGATTTTCAGGCTGCTGATTTGTTGGCAGTAAGACAGAAACGTAGAATATATGATATAACAAACGTATTGGAAGGAATTGGCCTGATAGAGAAGAAAAGCAAAAATAGTATTCAGTGGAAGCAAGTAATCTAATTTTTATCAAACCCATTGAACATAAAAACTTTTTTTTTCAGGCCCTATGCGTGTAAATGCTTACCAGGAACTAATTCGCAAGAATTTTCGTTCAAAGTATCTGAGTTGAAGAAGGAATTAACCAAATTGAAGGAGTATGAACAGGAATTGGATTTACATACCTCATGGATTGAACAAAGTATTCGTAATACCACTGAGGATATACAAACTAAAAAGCATCTTTATGTTAGCAATGAGGACTTCTCAAATGTATATGATAATTCAAATACTGTTCTAATTGTGAATGCACCTGTAAATGAGAGCAACATCAATTTACAGGTAAGTAAGCAAAAATATCTCAGTAATTTTTATCTCACGATGAATTGGTATTTGAAATTTTCAAGATTCCAATCACAAATGTGTATGACAATGAAGTCATTTCTAATTTATGGTATAGTCATTGGGTTAGGTGTAAAAACTGTAGGGTATACACCCTAATATATGGTTTGTCATATATTTTTCAAACAAGCATTTGTTGCATTACCCAGTTTAACACCGGATTTTGGTAGCAGTTTTAAGTAATGAGAGATGGAAATTGTCCAACTTTCTTATGACAAGTGCATAAATGTTCCCACTGAAAAGTGAAGGTTGAACTTCTTATAGTTTATTATTTGAAACTGCTACATGAATCTGGTGTGAGAGTATACATATCTTCATGTAGTGGGTGCATACTTTTTTATTTTATATTTAGCTGTGCTGTTGCTACTTCTAGTACACAGTAGATTCATCATCAAGCTACTAGTCTCACTTTTCAACATGCAGCAACTAAGTCTTATTAGTATCAAAATCATCAATCAATTGACAGAGTAGAAAAAAAAAACATGAATACTCTGAGAGCTGTATATTTTCCTAACATACCTGAACTATGTTATAGTCATCTGGAATAACTCATCTGCAGCATGTGGCCATAAGAATCTAAACCAAGTGATATAAATGGCCATTATTCAAAAAATTGCAAGGTCATGATCTTTCTATTATTTTTCATTCTGATATTCTGGGCTTGCTTTGGTTCTAAGAATAATTCCAGAACAGTTTGATGCTGTTGCACAACTGGACATGTTCAGGCGAGCCTCTACTGTGTGACTACTTTGAACTGCTTCAGAATGCTTCATGACATTATATAAAAACAAACACAGTAAAGAGTCCAGACAATATGCCAAAGTCAGCTTCACAGTCTGATATTAATCAGCTTAATATCAGGAAGACACAGAATATCTGGCATTCTTGATATTAGGTAAAGTTGAAAAACAGGATCATGGTAGAAATTCCCTCCTCAATTGTTACTCTGAATTCCAAGAGTAAAGATGAATTATTATTATATAGATTGACTGAATCTTTTATTAATCCTCTGAAGAGATTGTTATAAATCATCTTGTAAATTGCAAAAGTCTACCGTATTCTGCTTTAAGATATCATCAAATTCTTAGAAAATTATTTTTTACCACTTGAGACATACAAAGAGTATGTGAATCAGGAGGTGGAACTACCTGCTGAATTCATGATCATTTTATTAGTACTTATGTGAACTATGTGTATTGCCATTTTTGAATATATGTGATCGTGCAATGTACACGGTAGGGGTACTAAAATGGACTGCAGCGGGCGATGTGGACAAATCGAGCATTTTTAGGGACTCTCATTTTCCGCAACACTTTGGGAATCAAAGTTAGAATGAATATCGCCATGTGCGCCATGAGATTTTCAGGTTACTGACGTGTATGTGACTCTATATCTGTCTTATTCCATTTTACAAGAATTTCAAATTAGAAGTATTGGACTTAATCCAAAAGACGAGACATGTTTAGATGATGATACATTTATTTGAGTTTGCTTGGAGAGTTCGGTTGATAAAAGAAACAAGCCTTATGCAGAATGGACCGTCAATCAACACAATTTCACATTGAATAGTGTAGTAGTAAGTAGTTCCATACTATATTGATTTCGAATTGAACAGCGATGATCCTGTTACCTAAGGAAATTGATCGAGCAACTGGAATATGTCATTGCAGTAAGGTATCAATATGGAAGAAAATGCCCCCCAATTGATCCAATACAGCAGATGCCAAAGCTAATGTAATTTGAGTAAAAAATTCAAAGCATAGTATTTCTTTGCTCATCATTTGTATCTTGTCTAGTTGAATAAAGAAAATCACAAGTGTTTTTCATTAACAATATATATTTCATTTTCGAATTTTCGATTTTGAAGATTATAAAGACGTAATATCAAGCACTATAATAAAATTGCTTCAACGTTGAACTGAATATGTAGACTGTTGCATTGTTTTTATTCTTCATTGATGGTATTTTTAGTTGAGGCTGCGTGTATCGACCGACCTAGCAAACTCGGTAATGAGTTGTCACTCGAGTTAACCTAACTTTGTCTAATGCAATAATAAATAAAATTTTTCAATACATATTAAGAAAATTTTGGAGTTAGTTACAACATTGATGGCCCAATATTAGAATTCTATTAGCACACTTGTCGAGGTGTCTGGTGAGTATTCGCGGTTTCTCGTTAAATGTTCATGTTCACAATGCATAAAAGTCCCCCGAAAGTAGACAGCGCTTCCGTCTCCCACGGTCCAAATAGGCATGGATATGTGTGCAGCTTGTCCATTTCATCTTGGCATGGAAATGATGACGTATTGCGCACTGCGGGACAAGCAGCCATTTGAAATATATTGTAAGTTTAGTGCGCAACCGGATGTGGAACCAATTACCGTGACAAGTTGGATTGGATACACTGTACAATGTAGTTGAATGAACTGTTTTATGCTCTGTTATATACCAGCGGCTCAATCTATATCAATTCAACTATAAAAAATCATAATATGGGATATTTAAATTAATAACAATTTTTGTATACCATATTTAATGAATGTTATTTGTCCAAAAATCCGAACTGGTTACCTCGGAAGATAGAGTTCCATTCACTGACAATGTAAGAATGTGTGAATGCTTTCTTGAAAATTTTTTGGATCAAGAATTTAAGGGAGGCCTCAAGAAAAAAAAGAGGATAAATCTAACAAGAAGGTAAACCTAACATTAGCCATTATCAGTCATCTTCATGAATCGTGGCTCGGAAATTGAATGTCCTAGGTATGCCTAGTACTGTAGAGATATTCATTATCGTGGCTATCAAATACAGGCTGATTAAAACTATCACTATTGAATCAGATTTCAATCAAAAATGAAATTACAAATAAGTTTGAAGTATTTAAGGAAATATATATCAGCGAATTTGAGGACAAAACTTTATACAAAAATTTGAAGTTACACAATGTTGAAACTGGAAAAATTATATAAATGAAACTAATCATATCAGAACATGAGCAAATACTATGACACAAACCATAGGCATAAAGAATGAAATCTAATGAATAATAATCTGATGATCTGATAGCTTTTTGTGGATAAGAAGAATTCGAACAAAATGGAAATATTCCAAAGCCATTAGATTTCAAATATCCCAAGAACACGTGAATACATTTTTTTATATTTCCCACACAAAGACTACGTGTATGCCCAAAAGGTTGAGCCTTGTGCGGGCAAGGGTGGTCTGACTATCTTGGGTGCTGAAAGCGCTCTGAAGCATCTTATCAGTTTTACAATAGGGCTTTTGCTATTTCAAGCTCACAATGCACCAGGCCGGTTGGTATATTCGATCAAGATATCCCACAGAATTGGTATCCAGGTAACAAAAAAGGGTCTATCGTGGTCTCGGTAGTGTAGTGGTTAGCATATCTGCCTAAAAAGCGGAAGGCCGGGGTTCGAATCCTCGCCGGGCCACCGTGCTGGGTAATCGCACGTTAAAAGGTAAGGCCCCGTTGATCCATTGCTCGCACAAGTTTCGACTTCTGAGGGTTGACGTTCGTCAGCTGGTTAACGAAAACGAACAATTTTAGAACAATTTTTTTTTTTTAGAACAAGTCAGTCAGAAAAATTGTCTGGTGATCGCGGATTGAAAGGGCAGTAAGAAATTTGCGAATATAGGCCGGCGCTAAAGACAACTCGGTCGTCACAGAAAACAGTTATGGACAGCGTTATACGACACATTTATGTACCTAATACAAAAATTGACATATTCCTTTATGATTTCTGTAGACCGAAAATTATTTTTTTTCTACCCTCACTAATGTTATGTCATCAAATATTCAAGATTAGACCGATAATTCCACCATTATAACATTCGTGCAAATAGTAATACACTATCTGAAATCTTTTCAACGTGAGAAAAATCACTTTGATCTTACTTAAGTGTGACCAACTTGCAACCTCTTCTTTCAGACATTAGATGATTCATTTCAACTGAAAATATCATCATCCACAACTCCAATTGAGACCAGACTTTTATGTGATTCGACTGAAGATAAAAGCGAGAACAATTTACATGGGAAACGACGAAATCAGGTTTTTATTTTTTCATAGGCGACTTAAGTCTAACTTATAATTTATAATGGTCTTGTCATTTATCATTGTTTACAATCACTCTTGAAATTGTTTTCATACAAAATCGTGTGTATCTGCATACATTTTCAGCACAGAAATTATTTCTGCTGACCAAGTAGATAACAGTAAATAGTGGTTAGTAATGTTACTTGCAACAAGTGACAGTTGTCATTTCAGATATATGAAACCTGCTAGACATCTGATTCAGTTATTGACTCTTTTTGTTAATGAAGGTTAAGTTTTCAGTTAATGGCAATCGATGTGCTCACTGAGTAATGTGAATGGCAAAACCATCCTGGACGTTTTCCAAATGTATTTCAGAATTATTATCATTCGCTTGATTTCAGACAAAAACGGAATTCGATGAACCTGATATGAAAAAAGCACGGTTTGTCTATGATGGAGACGACCCTGACTTGATAACAGCTGAAATATTATTCAAAAAGAACGTACCCACAAATAGCAGTGAAGAATTTATTTGTGATTCTGATGATGAACGTAAGATTCAATCAAACGTGTGAAATTTTCATTATGTACAAACTCTTGTTTTTTTTTCAGGACCTTTTGTGCATCTTACGCCTTTTGCCATCAACCAAGAATACAGTTTTGGGCTTGGAGATATGGAAGGCGCATGTGATTTATTTGATGTGAATGAGAGTTTCACAGCTGATACCGACTTGTGACTTCCGAAAAAATGATTTTGTATTACAAAAGGATACATATGTTAAGTTTTATATTGATTTTTTCTTTATGGAAGAGTTATTTCATTTTTTATACCATTAAAAGCATGTTATAATATTTGCTTGTTACTAACCCTATATTTTTAAAGCATTCTACATTCCACAGCAGCATCTTTCATTAATATATGGCTAGGAAACGTAAAAAAATAGATCAGAATTATCGTTGTATATAAGTCTGTGAACTATCTGTATCATTCAGAAGGATGGCTCATGTTCAAACAATCCAACATACTTCAGAAAGCCTTGAGAAAATTATGTTCTTATCTAAATTTATATGAAATTCCACATTCATCAATTTGGTTACAAATGAGTTGGGGCAGTCTAATACTATTATATTTTTTATCTACACCCGTACTCTAATAATACACTTACATGCCCACAACCCGTTTTATAATGAAATCCATTACGATACAGATTTTTCATTACGATACAGATTCTCAACCAATAGAAACCCATTATTTTTCAATCGAGCATGATGTGCATGCTCTGCATTTGACATTTGTCAAGTCAATATCGGTATAGGTATTGAACTTTTGAAGAATATAGCCAAACTTCGATAATCATAACAAAATGTCTGATACCAGCGATATGGGAGAATCACCTTCGACACCTTCACCGACAGAAATACAGTTAGAATGATCAAATTTTTCATTTGCCATATGCATGATTTATTACTTATTTTTTCATCAAATTTTGTGGGCTCTCCGTAGCTGAGCCGTCTGTGGCGCTGACATTGAATATTCTAGCTGTAGAAGACATTGGTTCGATTCCGGTCTCGAGTAATCTTTTTTTCTTTGATTTTTGATCTTTTCATATCTCATAGTTTTATTTCTCGAAGTGATACTATTAATTACAATTCTGTGGAATTTTTCGAAGAAATTCGTTAAATTAGTATTATTGTGTGCAATACAAATATAGATATAGTATTTGTAGTTCTTCACTATTTATCGGGTGTAGATAAAATAGCGTATGCAACTCTCATGTAATGGTTATTAATACACTCGCATAAACCATACGAAACTCACCTTCGGCTCGTTTCGTATCCCGGTTATGCTCATATATTAATAACCATCATTACACGATCGTTGCATAATTTACTATTGTAACAAGTCTTAATTTCATTTCTTATTGATGATCAAACTTATGTTATGAGGTAATATCAGAAATGTCCCATCACTTTCAGAAAATGTTAGATTTGCCATCTTGAGAGTGAAGTTTTTTCATTAGATTTAATTGAATTCGTTATGGATAACCTTTTATTTACGGAAATATGTTTCATATTCAGCCCTCCTGCAATTATACTCATACTGACATGAGTCAGTGCTGAATGACACTTTGTTCTTCAACATTTTTTCGAAAAACGCACCCTATCGAGATACAAGTTATTAAAGGTCGAAAATTAGCAAAATTTAGCATTTTCAAAAAATCACATCTTACCTTCTGCCAAATATATTTCACTATCCTTACGCGCAAATTGATCTCTTAGAGTTGTACTTGAACGTCCTATTATTGATTGACTGGCAGAAATGAAGATACGATTTTTTTAAATTATAATCCTAAGGCATTTTTTGATATTCAACTGCTTATAACTCAAAAGGCGTGCGTTTTATCAAAAAATGAAATGTGTTTATTTGTGCCTTGAAATATATTCGTAGTTTTCGGATTCATTTGTCAATCTGTTACCAACCCCTTTGGGAATTTGCGATATTTTATGTGAATTAAAATACGCGAAATCCACAAGATAAATGAAAAAGGGCATCTTTGAAAAAATATGACGTTCAAAGAAAAATTATTTGGAAGAAGTGGAGATATGATTTTTTGAAAATGGTAAGACCTTAGTTCACTTATCTCGAAAGGGATGCATTTTCTATTTTAGCCAATATATTTATGAAGTTTTCAGTTTCAGATCGAACATTTGTCATTCTCTATTACTAAACCCTTTGGGAATATTCAATATTTCATGTGAAAATACGAAATTCAGATAAATGAAAAAGAGCTCCTTTATAAAAATGACGTTCAAAGACTTCAGAGATTATTCCGCGCATATGGATGGTGAAAAGTATTTTAAAAAAGTGGAGATGTGTTATTTCGAAAGGGGTGCGTTTTTTGAAAAGATGTTAGGAAATTAAAAGTTTTATAGTCAAAAGCTAAATTTTCAGAAACCCTATAATTCCTAAACATATTGTTACGATATATCCTTGGAAAATCTCAATTCTGACACCACTGTTACGATATTTCTTGGGTTCGTCGATTAAAACACCAAACAACACTAAACTTCTTTTTATTTTAACTCTCTATCACAATACAATACAACACAATCACTTAAATCGCTTCAAAACTTTCCAATGCTCGGTACTAAACTCTCTGTAATACAATACTACACCTTCGCACTTAACAATAACAAAACTCTTTCCACTTAGTTCTACTAAACTCTCGTCACTTAGCTCTGAATAAAACTGCCGAATCACTAACTCCCTGTAATACAAATTCTCTCCTTGCGGCGAAGCCTGTCCCGTATATATATCTGCGTGCCAATCGAGAATCGTAGAGAGAAGCCCCGATGACGCGTCTCGAATTCTCCAGGCGGCATTACGGGTTCTTGGAAAATGACGTTCGCTACGACGCGGTTCCTCATCTGCGTTTACGATCTCGACAGGGCCGGCGCTAGGACGTAACATTATCCCCCTCTCAATTTTTGTTCTAGGCCTACGTCGAATCCTGTACACCAAATCATTTATCCTGCGACGAGGGTTGTACAGCCACACCAGATCTCCATCTTGAAATCTGCCAGTATTTGTCTTCCGATAGTACCGCGCCTTCCTCCAGTCAATACGCTCTGGCATCTCTTGTTGTTTACTGAATGGAACACTTCTTGATGGTTGTTGAATCGATTGGACTTGGCCAATGTTGACTTTCTGTTTGACCAAGTCAGCCCTTCAAGTTGTTTTCATCTCGGAGGTGTCACTTGTACCTCCAACGCGACACCTGGCGGCTCGCACATGGATGGCTTTTTCTGTCTTCACCCGGACTCGTCCGAAATCCGATGGCTGGACGCTGCATTCAGGGACATTATTCTTTGTGACACGAGCTACTTACTTCGATAGTGCAGGGATTCTCGCAGTTTTCAATAATCGCAGTTTGGCAGGTATCGTCCTTTCCGTTGGAGTTGTAAAGACAAATTCTTCTTGTCCGAACCTTATAATCTTTTGCTCATTGTCGAATGAAATTCCATGGTCACTGATCAAGTCCATTCCGAGTATGAATTCATCTTCTATATCTGCGACGTAGACTGTACTTGTGATAAGTGAGTCGCCCAAGAATCAACGTAATTTCAGCCTCTCCTCGAATAGGTGCGTTTTCACCAGTGACTGTCCGAATCACGACGTTAGATGAAATAGGCTTTACGTGTCCAGGCCGAAATATGTCGCTGCGTACTTAGGAAACTGCAGCACCGGTGTCTATGGTGCATATTACATCCATTTTATTCAATTTCCCTGGAATGGTGAGGCTCTCAGATGTTCTTTTTAGCCTGTTAACACAGATGACCCTCGGTGGCCTTGACCTCGCAGGCGATTGCGAACTTGTCGGCGTCCTGGCAGGTGAGTTGGATCTTGGGGGCATTCTCACCTTGCAATCTTTCTTGAAATGTCCGGATCTGTAACATATTCTCTGTGGCATTCTCACCCTGCAGTCTTTTATAAAATGCCCCGGCCTTCTACATCTATAGCAAATCCTCTGCGCCATTTTCACCCAGCAGTCTTTGATAAGATGTCCTGGTTTTCCACATCTATAGCATGTCTTCTTCTTCTGGGTGCTAATTCCACTTATCATCAATTTGATTTCTTCCAGAACCTTATCGACTGAACTATTCACAGTGCCAAATCGTTGTTCCGGTTCTTCTATTGAAACTGCACGCACTTTCGGCCTCGGCGTGTTGAAGGCCGCCTCCACTTCCAAAAAGCGAACCAAAGCATCGCTACTTCTCTTGAAACTCGCCAATCGTAAAGTTCTTTGTATTTCTGGGTCTCTCAGTCCGTCTATAAATATCTGCACAGCAAACTGCTCCTTGAAATCTCCGGGTGCTTCTGGATATGCCAGCTGGATTAGGCGTCGAACATCTGCCTGAAATTCTTGCAGACTCTCACCTGATTTTTGTGTGCCAGTCTTCATTTGGGCCCGGTACAGCTGTTCTCGGTGTTGATCGCCATTCCTCAACTCCAGTGCAGAAAACAGGTCCTGATATTGCTTCTGCTGTTCTATGGGTATCGTTTGAAATATACCCAAAGCTGGCCCTCTCAAAGCTACTATAAGCGCCGTAGCTTTTTCTTCTTCGCCCCATCCATTGGTTTCTGCCGCAGCCTCAAATTGTCGACGATACATGGACCAAGACGACTGACCATCAAAAGTCGGTGGTTTCACGGAAATTCCTGACGTGGCAACACTGTCTCGGCGATCTCGGTTCTTGAGAAGAGCTATCTGTTTTTCTAAACCTCTCATTTCATTTCTCATCTCCTCTCGCACTACATCCACCTTCTTATCGACTTCTACCTTTAGGTCTTCTTTCAGTTCTACCTTCAGGTCTTCTTTCAGTTCTACCTTCAGGTCTTCTTTCAGTTCTTCCATTTGAACTTTGGTTTCATGTGAAACATGCTCGAAGAACTTGTTCTGATTTTCTAGAACTTTCTGGAAGTCTTCTTTTTGTTGTTTTTCTATTTGCTCTAGTTCATTCTTTTGTTGCTCTAGAATTTTCTGGGGGTCTTCTCGTTCTTTTCTCTGGTTGTTCTAGATTTTTCTGGAGGTCTTCTCGTTCTTTTCTCTGTTCTTCGAGAATTTTCTGGAGCCCTTCTTCTCGTTCTTTCTTTTCGTTTTCGAGAATTTTCTGGAGTACTTCTTCTCTTTCTTTCTTTTCATTTTCTCGTTCTAATTGTCGTTCATCTTTCTTTTCATTTTCTCGTTCTTTCTTTTCAGCTTCTCGCTCTTTCCTCTGGTCTTCGAGAATTTTCTGGAGTCCTTCTTTTCGCTCTTTCTTTTCCTTTTCTCGTTCTAATTCTCGTTCTTTCTTTTCAATTCCGAGAATTTTCTGGAGCGCTTCTTCTCGTTCCTGCTTTTCCTCCTGCCGTCGCCTTTCTTCCAATTATTTTTCCTCCAGCCGTCGCTTTTCATCTTCCAGTCGTCGTCTTTCAAAATCCGCAAATTGATATGGATGAATCTCATCATGTCCTCCATCGTATCGTAAGATGTACTTCCCGTATTCACCATCGAATGTTATTTACCAGCAAAAATTCCACTTCCGACACCACTGTTACGATTTATCCTTGGAAAATCTCAATTCTGAAGTCACTGTTACGATTTATCCTTGGAAAATCTCAATTCTGACACCACTGTTACGATATTCCTTGGGTTCGTCGATTAAAACACCAAACAACACTAAACTTTTTTTTATTTTAACTCTCTATCACAATACAATACAACACAATCACTTAAATCGCTTCGATAACTTTCCAATGCTCAGTACTAAACTCTCTGTAATACAATTATACACCTTCGCACTTAGCAATAACAAAACTCTTTCCACTTAGCTTTACTACACTCTCGTCACTTAGCTCTGAATAAAACTGCCGAATCACTAACTCCTTGTAATACAAATTCTCTCCTTGCGGCGAAGCCTGTCCCGTATATATATCTGCGTGCCAATCGAGAATCGTCGAGAGAAGCCCCGATGACGCGTCTCGAATTCTCCAGGCGGCATTACGGGTCCTTGGAAAATGACGTTCGCTACGACGCGATTCCTCATCTGCGTTTACGATCTTGACAGGGCCGGTGCTAGGACGTAACAATATTAAATTTTCCGAATGTATTGTCTTAGTGCACTGGATTGTAATAGTCGATCTAGTGATCATTTACCTCGATTTAGCTAAATTAACTTTTACTGGATCAATTTGTTTGAATCTTGGAGATATGTTTTGACTATTTGCAATGGCTACTCAGTACACAAGATTTATTGAAAATGAGCTAGCAAATAGTTATTTTTCATTAATTTCATCATATTTTTTTATCGAATGAAGAAGACTAAAATGGTATTCAAAACTTTGAAAATTTCTCTCCTCTCTCTTTCTTTTCGAGAAATGGCCTTCGTGCACAATGTCTCTCGCTCGATATAAATGATGCACTTTCTGCCTATTCATACAAACTAATGATCTAACAAGCATTTTATTCCTTGAATGACAATGTCTCCTCATGTAATAGCTAATCCACAGATTACAGAAACAAGTTTCAGCATACTACTCGTAAAAACCAAAAAGTATGTGGCGCAATTTCATACTATTATCGTTGGATATAAACTAATCAATAATAAAAATTCATTTCGCCACAAATTACAAAACATATCTCCTGTGCGAGAAGTAGTTTTCTTCAGAATAGATGGCGTCACATACCCTAAGACGACTCACATTATATGACGCCGTTCAAAAGGATACAGTAATTTCTGTAACTTACCCGTAATTTAAAGAGAAATGAGAGCATTATGTAAGTCTCCTTTAGATGAAATTCCGTTTATCGGGCACACTAAGACAAAAAAAATGGTTTGCGGGAACTTACGTATTTTGACCCCCTTAGAAATGGGATTTTATAGTACACCTGCGGCAAAATAACACTCGAAATGCCTCCTCTTTTCAGCACAATGTACACACCTTAATAATTCATTTCACACATTTTTTCAATCAAAAACACTTCTTCAAAAAATGCACTTTTCTTCAATAAAAACATGAATAATTCCGCATATGAGACAGCTGAGGTAAACAGGAATATTAGTCAAGTGCTGGGATATGTTGTTTACCTGACTGCTAAAAAAGGACACATTTTTTATGAAGTGTTGTTTTCAGTCAAAAAAATGTGAAGAACGGAGAATTAAGGGTGTGTACATTGTGCTGATGAAAAAGTAGGCATTGCGAGTGTTATTTTGCCGCAGAAAAGTGTACTAGAAAATCCCAATTTTCACCCAAAAATTGGCCCGTATCTCCGAACTAATTTGAATTTTTTGTTCAGGTCAAAATACGTAAGTTCCCTCAAACCGTTTTTTTTATCTTAGTGTGTCCGATAAACAGAATTTCACCCTTCTTTCAATAATAGTAGCGTGAAATCTGAGGAAAACTGTACTTTGAACACAAAATGAATTTATTCCCAAAAAGATTTTCACGGTTTGTTGGTTTGACTCACTCTTGGAATAAACGATGAATTTTCCGTTCATTTTGTAGAAAACTCGGTCTTCATCTACTATTGAATAAAAAACAGCTCATAATTCGCAAAAAACTATTGTGTTGAAATAAATTTGAAAGTTATGCTTCAGAGTATTCAAAATTTCAAAAACGCATTACATGTCAGATAGACGTCAAAGTCAATTAACACCATCATAAGATGACAGCGATCCAGTATCTTCACTCCCATTTGGAACGAAATAACGTTGACCCTAAGCTTCCAAATTTTACGTAGGAGGCGGCTGTTACGTTCTTGATTTCATTCTAGTGTTCTATGAGCTATTCATTTTATTATCCGCAATTGAACAAGCATTGATTCTCCTCAAATGAAAATTGACTCGTTACGCTGGCAACTAGCTGGCATCTCATGTGAAAACAGCCTTGAGGTCAATAATACATGTATTTCAAATATATTTTTTATTTATATCCTACCCAATATATTGATTCAACCAAGTGGTGAAATAGTTGCATTGAGGAACTATTTTCAAATTTTTCTCTTCTCTGAATAAAACAAATAGAAATGACATCTATGAAAGAATTAAAATAAAATATTACAAACACTACGAAAATCCCAAGTTTTCCATTGGCGAGCTCATCAATCCATCAAAATCGTTTCTTTATTATTTGATGGATTACAGAGTTGACCACATCACGTTCTTAATTAAATTCGTGATTGGTTCCATCCATGCCTCACAGTATGATTCGAGGTTCATACTTGATTGAGCTGGTTTGGTTGATGAAATGACATTTCAAAAGTACCGTATTGTAGATTTTTTCGTGTAGACTATTAAATGCAAAATGGAAATTTGTGTTCGAGGAATGATTTTTTGGCTTTCTTCTCCGATTCAAAATCCAGAAATTACAACTTCTACGAAAATTGAATCAAATAGATAGCATATATAATCTCTAATAAAGCAAAAATGGAAAGCTTTTGTAAAAAATCCCACAAAGATAATCTTTCATTCATGGCTAGACAAGAATCTTGTTTTGCTCAGAGAAAATCATCTCTTGAGCTCCCAGTCGACAAATGGATGAATTATGGAACACTTTCACTAGATTAACCAAACATTTCCGAAAAAATTCAACTCGTGATAACCAAACCAGCCATCTTTGTAATGGTATTTAGGAACTAAGTATCATTATATTATGCACTTCAAGGTCATAGGGACATTGTCAGGTTCTAGGGACATACCCCTTATTCTAGCTTTGCTTTGAGGGTTTGCTTACGAGCGAAGTCGGCGAGTAGCAGAAATGAGAACCAATCACATTATATGTTGTTGGTGGGGAAGATACTCTCCGCAAGTGGTCTATATGTTTGTATCGTGCTGGGTTCTGATGTATATATTTCCTATTCTTGCACAAACGTTAAACAAATATTCTTCAATATTAGACAGTTTCAATTGGGAAGAATTTCTACCGATGAGGGCGCTGATGTCTGTTCAAAAATGACGGCAACAAACCGTAATCAGCTGATCGTGATCTGTCAAAAACATACGTTTACTATTGTTTACGTTGTATTTTGTATTGTACCTCGTGTTTTTCGAATTTTGGCAAAGTTCTGTGTAAAACAAATATGTAGACTGATCAGTGTGTGAATGTGTTAGAGAAGTGTACCATAATTTCACATTCAGAAGTTTGTTTTTGTTTCACGTGATGAAAGTTCAAATATTTTCCGATAGAGGCGTATCTGGATGATGAACTTCCCAATTATGTAAATTCAAGTTTAATCTCAGTAATTCAACGCGGTTAATTGATTAGTTCACTGAAATTGGAAAGTCACAGGTTATCTGAAAAGTGGTGATGGCTTTTGTTTGAGTTGACTTTTCTGCATTGATGATTTGACACAAGATGCATAAAAACTCTGGTGCGTTAACTTATACCTGAAAAGTCGTAAGCTCAAATTCTCGATATCTCACACTCTTGATTTTCAACAAATTTAATCTAAGGTGCCACTTCAAGAGATTGCCAACAGAGGAGAACTTCATGAAACTAGTAACGTCACATTTCCTGCGCGCCCGACGGCAGGTTGTGAGTTTTATATATATTTTCAAATTTTGTTACGTAATTCTCAACTTAGAGCCAACTTGAATCTCAACTAAATTGTTTATTGTCATATTATGACTTCGAAACATTCGTGAACAATTAATATCATAGAAAAATTATTAATTGACATCAAATTTGGTCCTGAGATTTTCACAAGATGAAAAACCCTGGTGTGCTGACTTGTACCTAATAGATTGTAAGCAAATTTTCTTGACTTTTCGCTATCTTGATTTTGATCAATTTTAACTGAAGAGATGCCTTCGAGAGTTTGTCACCAGAGGCGCACCTTACGTGATTTTAATTTAATCTGTGATGCCATGATATCCGTCTTCTAGACGGCCATTCGATTATTTATAGATTTATAGGTTATGTTTATTTCATGGTCTCATGTTTTGCATGCAATTTCTTGCTTTCCCGCGAAATGCTAAAAATTATGTAGTCATCACATTTTGACTGATTATTAGGTATTCCTTTTGCTTTCAATTTGATGAAAAATAAATCAAAAACTCAGTGATTGTGATTTTAAATCTTACGAAACAATAGTTGTGAGTGAAACTGGAAAGTATTGATATCGTATCTTTCTACTTTCTGAGAAACCGAAGATAGGTAAGTACTTTTTTCTTCATAGTGTTAAAAAAATGCAATTTTAATGTGATTTCGAGCCGATGATATGAGGGATAAGTAATACCTAATTCATAATAAAAATCTAACTATCACTATAAAATCAAACAAATACAAGAACAGCAACGATAAACACTTAAAAAGAATATAAACAAGAAAAACATGAAAAGAAACAAGAACTAGGTACAAGACTTTGAATATTAAAGGAACTTTCAAATGCATTCAAATTCAAATCGAACTGTCAAACATTTAAAAAAAAAATAATAGCTTTTTATTAGACAAACTTGACCTTACGTATTTTGTATACTGATAATTCTATTGGAGAAACGAAAGATCCCGCAAGAGTTTATCCAATGAGACCGCCGGTATCGAAAATCATTCGTAAGCTGCCGCCTTACTGAAAATGTACCCTTAGAAAATCGCATTTGTATCACCACCTCAACACCACCTACCGTCAAAAATGTAAGTTTACTCTTCGATTTCTCAGGTCGAGAGGAATTGACTAGATAAAAACATTTCGGTCAACGCACCAGGGTTTTTATTCATCTTGGATTTTCAAAACTAACTTGGTATATATTTTCTGATATAACTTGCGGTTAAGATGTCTAGAAGGATGGTGTACCGAGTTATACCTGGGCATGTTTGGGGTATACTTGGCGACACATGCCTACTATGATAATAAGCATCATGGCTTTTCAACATCAAACCAGTCCAGATGGCGTTTGCAACGAAAAGAGTCACAAATTTCCTAGGAAATGTATAAACGGCCGACCTGACGGCTGGCTATACTTTTACTTTTTGACGCTGACTGATCAACAACCTATATTATTTGTTTAGAATACTGGCCAAATTCCCTATAATTGTGCTCCTTTCATTCGATTTTGTTTTTTATGAGTATGAAATTAGATTTTGCTCATTTTGTTGACTGCTCGAATCGAAGAATATAATTTGTCGATCGATCGGTTGACTATGCACTTCCAATTAGCGTCAACGATTAAATTGAGAAACACACATATTTTACATATGGAGATGGGTACTAGATTTAAATCAAACTAGTCTCCTTGACTACAAGGGGCTAGCTTTCTACAAGGTGGCCTTGATTACGCAAATTTTGTGTAGTAATGATTCTATTGGTGACTTTAGTCAATAAGACCGTTGGTGTCGAAATTCACCTGTAAGCTGCCGCCTGATTAGAATTTCGCAGTGGGAAATCGCATTTGTATCACCACCTACCAACAAAACAGTAAGCTCTCACTTTTGATTACATAGATCCAGAGGAATTGACTACACAAAAGCATATCATTTAACGCACCAGTGACCAGTTGACTTGACAGTGTACAGGGTTATTCACTATAAATTACCCACCCCTTATCATCGTTATTGCCTACAGAAAAAAAAGTTGAATATAAAAATTGTGTGCTTGTGACTAAATTTTGATAAAATGCTATCAAAAATACAGAGGCGTGCAGATTTCAGGGGATACAATTTTTTTAATATTTTTTTCATATGGGACACTCAGTATATTATTGAATTTTTGGGATGGTCTTTTTATCCTGATTTCAAGAATATACCATATGTTACCTCTATCTCATAACGTTTTTGAGTTATTCGAGGTGAGGAAGAAAAATTTCAAATATTGAAAAATAGAAAACAAAAAGTGTATATAGGAAATTCAAATAACATGATAAGTCATAACAGATGTTCAATATACCCACCATTATTTTCAATGCATAATTGAAAACGTCTTCTTATATTTATAAGTGCATCAGAAATGCTTCATTATTGACATTGTGTCTTTAATTAATTGAATATTATTATTATTATCGTTATTAACAATGTCTTTCAGAAATCCCCAGAAAAATGAATCCCAGGGGTTCAAGTCTGGACTATTAGGTGGCCATTTATTGCTTCCATTATTTCCTATCCATATTGGGAATACATTATTCAAAAGTTCATGAGCGGGTAGGACATTATGAGGGGTTGCCCCATCTTGGATCCAAATCTTATTGGCAAGCTCGGCTTGCCCAGTGGATTTTGGTGAATTCATGCACGACGTAACTTAGTCTCAACTTTAAACTGAACTTAATATTGCCTCAAAAATACTTGTTAGGTGTTCATGCACAACTTAACATAAGATAGACACAAGTGCAAAAGTGTATTTATTATCTCGGCACTCGTCGTTCGAGCATTTAATTCGCTAGTGTATCATAATTCTGAACTGAACGATGAGTTATTTAAATAATTAGAATCATTTCCAGTTCGCGATATTCACAGCATAATTCGAATAAAATCGACGTTTTTAGTTGGCAATTTATGACGAAGGCGGTTCTTTCTACCATCTTCCTCTATCTAATAATCATTTTATTTTTCGTCTTCGTTAAGATGTCTAATGAGCATGCGCATGATTTGCACGAAGAATTGAAAGTTGGCCAAATCATGACTTTCTTAAATCACTCTTAAGTCCTTAAGTCGTGTGAATGAACATTACCATAAAAAATTATAGTTTCATGTTAATTTTGTGATTGAGTTATGTTGAGACTAAGTTACGTCGTGCATGAATTCACCATTAATCGACGTCTCATAACTCAAAAACGTTATAAGATAGGGGTAATATATGGTATATTTTTGAAATCACGAAAAAAAGATCATTCCAAGAACTCAATAATATACTGGGTGTCCCATTTGAAAAAAATATTAAAAAATTTGTATCCCCTGCACGCCTCTGTATTTTTGACAGCATTTTATCAAAAGTTAGTCATAAACACAAAACTTTTACTTTCAACTTTTTTTCTGTAGGCAATAATAACGATGATAAGGGGTGGGTAATTTATAGTGAATAACCCTGTACTATCGTTTTGAATTTCAAGCTGCTCATTAATAAGTCGTACCATGTAATCTGCTTTGCTGTGATTACGTCATATCAGTTATATTGTATTTGCCCATTCTAATGTTGAGTAAATATTCTTTTAGGATTTAACCATATTCAAGGGTGAAAAATATTTCTTTGAATTCACATGAGAGTATTATTCCTTATAAATATTGTCAAATTGATAATTGGTATCTCATTTGATACAATTCCTCACACAATTCTATAATTCACTTTCCAGATGTCATCAGCTCAATAAATAGGAACAAACCAATATTATAGGCAACATCAATGAAACAAACTTTATTGTATATTTAAATAAATGGGTTCTAACAAATTATATCTACAAAAATACTGTCAACTGGACTGACTGTTTAATACTTCGGCTCTCACCTAAAACAAGCCTCCTTTTCTACCAAATAACAATGAACTCAAAGTTCCAAACGTAGATGTTGCTTCCGGACAATCTGGAGTTTTCTTCACAGAAACAGTACCAAGATCAGGGCGTGTTTTTCCAGATCCTTGCTGTTGTCTTCGTTGTTTTCTTGCATTTAGTTGCCCAAGCCTACTGTTAAGGGCTCCGCTTCCAGGCTTTCCTGGAACCCCCAAACTAGTTTTCGGTGTCATACCTGAAATTATGAAAGCAAATTCTATGCTATCCTTGTGTTGAGTAACGTGTAAGCGAGAGAAGGAAGATCATAGCTCCACCGCACTCGGGCTTCATCATGTCCATTTTGATCGGTAAACAGATTTCAATAAACTCTTGCGAGTGAACATCCAACAGAAATTCCATGAAAGTTTGAGGTATTGAAGTAATAGTATAGGTGCAATAAGCACGGCAGATACAATTGGGGATCCTTGAATTTTAGTATGCCAATCACGTTGACTATGGAAATCTTAAAACATTAATTCATTCATGAAAACTGAGAAATAATACTTCTTGGTGAACGGCCTGTACTTATATAGGTACAGAAGAGTATTCATCAATGTGACTTATTCATAAAAATGCCCTTCTTTGCTTTATAGAGTAATTTTTTTCATCCTTCGCAATATTTACTCGAAAAATTATCCCATTCCGCTTGAAATATCATATTCAGATTCATATTTCTTATTTTTAAAATCATAGAAATAGCCCATTGTTTGAAATAATATAATGATGCGTTTACTTCCCGTTACAAATTTGATCATCGACATGCCGTTGCTTATTTGATAGGACATAGCGTATATGTGTGTGTGAGAGACAGAATTTCTTCTCATAACTAGATCGTACCGCTCGTTTCACCAAGGTACGTCCCCAGTCATCGAAGTACCTCCCATGCGCTTTCATCCTCGTTCGAGAGAGATGAAAATCTAAGGGCACTCCATCGCTCATTCACGGTAAAGTACTACTAGCGGTTTTATTATTTTCGAAGAATTCAAATAGTTTTTACTAATATAGTTTTGGTCTGATCGACACTAGGATATCGCGAAATCTTTCGCGTTTTGAATCGTTTCCCGGTCAGTAGGAAATAACATTTTGTATCAGAAGTAGAATCGTTCTGTTTATGGTTGTAGATTTGGAGTTTTTGACTGACTTTGATAGCAAAGTTCAGTTTTTGTGCTACGTGCATTCTCTTCATGATTTTTGATGCTTTCTGCATAAATTGCACTGTTGTGGATATATTGCCAATAATTGTAGATGTAATTCGAACCTTTCAAATCAAATCCTTTATTTTCATCAAAATGACAAAATTTTCATTTTGTATAGGAATAGTCAACACGTATACCTAACTTACAGCTAGCCCTGAGAACAAACAAGGAGATATAAATCTGGACAATATCACACAAGTACAAAAAATCACAGTTAATTATATAAAAACTCATCGAGTGCATAAAAACAATTAATCAATAAAAACGACCTCAAACTTTTTTTAAACAACGTTATATTTTCTGCTCTCTTGATGATATCTGGAAGATGATTAAAGTTTTTAAGTCCAATGCATTTAGGAGCGTTTTGAGTTGTTCTATATTTGGCAGCCTTAATATGTATCATTCCTTTCTGACGTGTGTTCTTATCATGAATATCACTATTCAGAATAAAGTCGGCTTTATTGGTGAATACAAAGACTGATAATTCATATATGAATAGACTCGTGGGAGTGAGAATTTTATTATTTGTAAAAAGAGTTCTGCCTGAACTCCGTCTGGAAATATTGAAAATACATCTCAAAATAGCTTCTTGTTGAATAAAAACGTTTTTACCCATTGTTGAGTTGCCCCACAAGCAAACTCCGTAACGCATCCTGGATTCAACCTGAGCATAATATACTGTAACGAAATGTGCTGGCGCCGGCCCTGCCGGCTATGAATGCGAATTGGTTCGACCGTTCCAGGAAAGATCATACCGGCGTGATCGCGGCTCGCCTAGATTATTCGATTGTCTAGATTTGTCTAGATGGTTCTCCACTGTATGAGCTCGTATATATAAGCGGAAGCCGTTCACGCGGGGAGCAGAATTGTTAGTACAGAGAGTTTTAGTAGCGAGCGAGCATTGGAAAGTTATCGGAGCGATTTAAGTGATTGTGTTGTATTGTTTTGTGATAGAGAGTTATAATAAAAGTAGTTTAGTGTTGTTTGGTGTTTTAATCGACGAACCCCAAAGGAAATATCGTAACAGTGGTGTCGGAAGTGGAATTTTTGCTGGTAAATAAAAACAATTTATGGTGAATACGAGAAGTACATCTTACGATACGATGGAGGACATGTTGAAATTAATTCAAAACCAATTTGCGGATTATGAAAGACGACGGCAGGAGGAAAAACAAGAAGAGGAAAAGCGACGACTGGAGGAAAAATAATTGGCGGAAAAGCGACGGCAGGAGGAAAAACAAGAACGAGAAGATGAAAAGAGAGATAGAAAATAAGCACTCCAGAAAATTCTAGAACAACAGAGAAAAGAACGAGAAGACCTCCAGAAAATTCTAGAACAACAAAAGAATGAATTAGAGCAAATAGAAAAACAACAAAAAGAAGACTTCCAGAAAGTTCTAGAAAATCAGGAAAAGTTCTTCGAGCATGTTTCACATGAAACCAAAGTTCAAATGGAAGAACTGAAAGAAAGCCTAAAGGTAGAACTGAAAGAAGACCTAAAGGTAGAACTGAAGGAAGATGTCAATAAGAAAGTGGATATAGTGCGAGATGAGATGAGAAACGAGATGAGAAATGAAATAAAAAAATGAAATGAGAGTTCTAGAAAAACAGATAGCTCTTCTCAAGAACCAAGATCGTCAAGACAGGGTTGCCACATCAGGAATTTCCGTAAAACCGCCGACTTTTGATGGACAGTCGTCTTGGTCCATGTATCGTCGACAATTTGAGGCTGCGGCAGAAACTAATGGATGGGGCGACGAGGAAAAAGCTACGGCACTGATCGTAGCTTTGAGAGGGCCAGCTTTGGGTATATTACAAACGATACCCATAGAACAGCAGAAGCAATATCAGGACCTGATTTCTGCACTGGAGTTGAGGTATGGCGATCAACACCGAGAACAGCTGTACCGGGCCCAAATGAAGACTCGCACACAAAAATCAGGTGAGAGTCTGCAAGAATTTGAGGCAGATGTTCGACGCCTAATCCAGCTGGCGTACCCAGATGCACCCGGAGATTTCAAGGAGCAGTTGGCTGTGCAGATATTTATTGACGGACTTAGAGACCCCGAAATCCAAAGAACTCTGCGACTTACAAGTTTCAGAAGGAGTAGCGATGCCTTGGTACGTTCGCTAGAAGTGGAGGCGGCCTTCAACACCTCGAGGCCGAAAGTGCGAGCGGTAACAATTGACGATCCCGAACATAGATCTGGCGCTACGAGTGGTTCATTTGAGAAATTTCTGGAGGAGATCAAATCGTTGATAAGTGGAATGAGCACCCAGAAGAAGAGAACGTGCTACCGATGTGGAAAACCAGGACATCTTATCAAAGACTGTAGGGTGAGAATGCCACCAAGATCTAGCTCACCTGCAAGGGTGCCATCCCGTACGCAATCACCTGTGAGGACAAGGTCATCCAGCGAGTCCTCAAATTGGCGGCAGGAAAACGAGAATTAGCCAGCATATCGGGGCGCATGCTGGCTAGTAATAACAGAGCCCCCAGGGTCATCAATGTTAACAGGCTGAAAAGAACATCTGAGAGCCTTACCATCCCAGGAAAATTGAATAAAATCGACGTTATATGCACCATAGACACCGGTGCTGCAGTTTCCTTGGTACGCAGCGACATTCTTCGGCCTGGAAGCGTGAAGCCAATTTCTTCCAACGTCGTGCTTCGGACAGTCACTGGTGAAAACGCACCTATTCGAGGAGAGGCTGAAATTACATTGGTTCTTGGGCGACTCACCATCACAGATACAGTTTACGTCGCAGATATAGAAGATGAATTCATACTCGGAATGGACTTGATCAGTGACTATGGATTTTCATTCGACAATGAGGAGAAGATTATGAGGTTCGGAGGAGAAGAATTTGTCCTTACAACTCCAGCAGAAAGGACAATGCCTGTGAGACTGCGTTTAATGAAAACTGCGAGAATTCCTGGATTTTCGGAGAAAGTAGTTTGTGCTGCAGTTGAAGAAGACCCTGGGTGCTGCGTTGGAGTAGTCCAGCCATGTGATGAATCCCCCAGCAATTTGGTGCTTGCACGAGCCTTAGTTAAAACGAACAAAACGATTCCTGTGAGAGTTGCCAACGTGTTTCCTAGAGAAATAACTGTTAAGGCAGGCGATGTTATTGGAACATGTGAACCTGTGACTTGGGTAGCGACTTGTAATTCAAATGAACATCAAGAAATGAAGGCAGACTCTGAGAGTGTTATATCAACTCTTGAAAAATCATGTCAACACCTATCAACGGAGGAACTGAAGGCTGCCAAGAAGTTCATCAGGAGTGAAAGTGACATTTTTGATTCGACAACAACAGGAAGAACTAATTTGGTCAAACACAGAATCGATACTGGCCAAGCTCATCCGATTCGGCAACCACCAAGAAGAATTCCATTCGCCAAGCAACAGGAGGTGGAAGAGCTTGTCGACAAGATGATGAAGGACGGTGTGATTGAAGAGTCATCGAGCCCTTGGTCTGCACCTGTTGTGTTGGTTTCCAAGAAGGATGGATCTACGAGATTCTGTGTCGATTACAGGAAATTAAATGATGTCACCAAGAAGGACAGCTACCCTCTACCAAGAATAGATGACACATTAACAACTTTGGCAGGTTCCCGTTGGTTCTCAACATTAGATCTGAAGAGCGGATACTGGCAAGTAGGCATACATGAAGACGACAAGGAGAAGACTGCATTTTCGACTGGAAGTGGACTTTACCAGTTCACTGTTATGCCGTTTGGATTGTGCAATGCTCCAGCAACATTTGAGAGACTAATGGAGCTGGTCCTTCGTGGGCTCACTTGGAAAACTTGTCTTGTATACCTCGACGACGTTCTGGTCATGGGAAAGACATTCGAAGAACATCTGCACAACCTGCAAGAAGTCTTTCAACGATTCAGGGACGCCAACCTCAAACTGAATCTTCAGAAATGTTCATTGTTCCAGAAAGAAGTGGATTTTCTAGGTCACACAGTTTCATCAGACGGTATCCGAACAGACCAAAAGAAGATACAGGCGATAAGAGACTGGCCGAGGCCAAGAGACAAACATGAAGTGAGGAGTTTCCTAGGTCTCTGCACCTACTACCGTCGTTTCGTAGAAGGATTTGCTGATATTGCGGCACCCCTACATAAGTTGACAGAAGATCGAGTCAAATTCGTCTGGTCCAACGAAAGTGAACGAGCATTTGGGAAACTGAAAGTTGCTCTATGTTCCAGCCCCATTTTAAGTTTCCCACGTCAACGAGGCCTGTTTGTTTTGGACACAGATGCCAGTAATAATGGTATTGGAGCCGTACTATCACAAGAGCAAGATGGTCAGGAAAAAGTAATCGAGTTCTACAGCAAAGTACTCACCAAGCCAGAAAGAAATTATTGCGTAACGAGAAAAGAGCTACTGGCAATAATCAAGGCTGTAGACCACTTCCACAAATATCTGTATGGAAGAGAGTTCCTCATCAGAACAGATCATGCAGCTCTGAAGTGGTTACTCGAAATGAAGACTCCTGAAGGACAAGTAGCAAGGTGGATTGAGAAGTTGAACCAGTATCACTTAAGAATAAAACATCGACCAGGACGATTGCATAACAACGCAGATGCCTTGTCTAGAAGACCTTGTTCGGATACTTGTAAACACTGTGAGCGAATTGAACGTCGCGAAGGAATCAACCAAGTGAGATTGATAGTAGATGACAATTGGACGACAGCGAAAATGCGAGAAGACCAGGAGAATGATCCAAACGTTGCAGAATTTTTGAAATGGAAGGAAAATGGAGCGGAAAGACCCACCTGGAAGGACATCTCGGATCGATCGCCAACCTTCAAAGCATTGTGGGCCCAATGGGATTCCTTGATTGTGGAGAATGGCCTACTGAAGAGGGCTTGGGAGTCAGCCGATGGCAAGAAAGTGAGTTCCCAACTGGTTGTGCCCATGTCGAGAATAGAGGATGTTTTGCTAGAGATTCATGGTGGTAAATCAGGTGGACATCTAGGAGTTAACAAGACCTTGGATAAAATAAGGCAAATGTTCTACTGGGTCCAATGTCGAGAAGATGTCGAGAGATGGTGCCGAAGATGTCCAAAATGCGAAGCAAGCAAAGGTCCTAGTACAAGATCAAGGGGCGAGATGAAACAATACAATGTTGGTGCTCCCTTCGAACGAATCGCCATCGATGTAGCTGGACCGTTCCCGATGACGAATGATGGCAACAAATACATCCTCGTTGCCATGGATTATTTCAGTAAATGGGTTGAAGCTTACGCCTTGCCTAATCAAGAAGCATCCACCGTTGCAAGAGCCCTGGTGGACAACATGTTTACAAGGTTTGGAGTGCCAATGGAGCTACATTCCGATCAAGGAAGAAATTTCGAATCGAATTTATTCAGGAAGGTTTGTGAATTGATGGGAATTAGCAAGACCAGAACAACTGCCCTCCATCCACAGTCTGATGGCATGGTCGAGAGGTTCAACAGGACTATGGAAGAACATCTTTCCAAAGTAGTAGAAGAGCATCAAAAAGACTGGGATCGACACCTTCAACTATTCTTGATGGCTTACCGGGCAGCTGTGCACGATTCCACAAAGCTCACCCCAGCTAGTATCATCTTCGGAAGAGATCTTCGTTTGCCCTGTGACTTGGTGTTCGGATCCCCAAGCACTGAGGAAAAAGAGGTACAGGATTATGCCGATGAACTGCGAGACAGCCTGATAAGGATTCACGAAATTGCGAGGAGAAGATTGAAGATTACTAGTGACAGGATGAAGGCTCGATACGATCTCAAGGCAAATACTGGTGGATTCAAAGAAGGAGATCGAGTGTGGCTGTACAACCCTCGTCGTAGAAAAGGAATTTCTCCCAAACTAACACCATGCTGGGAAGGACCCTATTCGATAGTCAAGAGAATAAATGACGTGGTGTACAGGATTCAACGTAGCCCCAGAGCAAAAATGAAGGTCGTTCACCTAGAAAGGCTTAAACGTTACAATGGCGATAATGACGTATTGTTTGATCGGGACGATCAAAATTGAGAGGGGGATAATGTAACGAAATGTGCTGGCGCCGGCCCTGCCGGCTATGAATGCGAATTGGTTCGACCGTTCCAGGAAAGATCATACCGGCGTGATCGCGGCTCGCCTAGATTATTCGATTGTCTAGATTTGTCTAGATGGTTCTCCACTGTATGAGCTCGTATATATAAGCGGAAGCCGTTCACGCGGGGAGCAGAATTGTTAGTACAGAGAGTTTTAGTAGCGAGCGAGCATTGGAAAGTTATCGGAGCGATTTAAGTGATTGTGTTGTATTGTTTTGTGATAGAGAGTTATAATAAAAGTAGTTTAGTGTTGTTTGGTGTTTTAATCGACGAACCCCAAAGGAAATATCGTAACAATACAATAAGTTGTTCGTTAGTCAAAACGATTCTGAGATTATTGAAGAGATATACTAGGGAGCACGATTTGGAAACCAGCTGGTTACAGTGCGGAATTCAATTCTGAAATTCATCCATTTGTACGCCAAAAAATTTTACCACATTATGAGTGATGTGTAAGGTGGTATTATTGAGATTGAATTGGAATGCTTTGGTTTTATTTTGATAGTTATGAAAACGAATTACCTGAGATTTTTTAGCATTGAAAAATATATTTTTTCTGTTGAAGTATTCAGACGTTAATTTCATGATATCCGTACGTTTGTGTGTTAAAATGCCAGTTTGCTTATCCGAGATCAATATGCCAATATCATCTGCATATGCGGTAAATAATGAGTATGCTATTTCTCTATCAATGTTGTTGATGTATAAGAGAAATAAAACTGGTCCTGAGATAGACCCCTGAGGTACACCCGTCCGGAGCACTTTCGTTTTTGATGTTGAAAAGGAAACTACATCATCATAAATGAAGTTCAGTGAGACACATTGGTTTCTGTTGCTAAGAAATGAGGAAACCCAGGCATGTGCATTCCCCATCAAACCATAAGATTCAGGTATATCCACCAGTTTTAAGTGGTTCACGCAGTCAAAAGCTCTGCTCAAATCGCACAATATGGCAGCAGGGCACTCGCCTCCTTCAATGAATTGCATCAAGTTTTCATAAAAGTTAAGTAAAGCAGTTTGAGTCGATTTTCCAGAGCGGTTCAAGAAAGTCATTTAAGCGCTCCCGAAATGCATACTCGAAAATCTTAGAGAAGCTCTGTGGGACGGTAATTGGTCTGAAATTTTCTTTGTAGTTGATTCGAATATTGTATTTGCCCCCTCCAATCACCTCAAAGAGGTAACAAATTTTGAAAAAGAAATTGCTTGTTTCTTTTTGGGTTCGAATTCGTATTACAGTTTCATAATTTTAAGCTCCTAGTATACGGACGTTCGATGAGTTTCGAGTAAATGAATGTAACAAATAAACTTCTATCACTATATAACTTCAGTTGCTGATTCGAGAGAGTTCGAGCCAGGTTGCCATTGTGGTATAGTTCTTTTGGGACAAAAGGACTTTATGTGGATGGATGCTCCAGCCCAATGAAGTCCTGTATAACATTTTTTTTATACACACCCTCAAGATTGAAAGTCATCGATTGTTACCAAAGGAACAGCAGATACTTTGAGTTATAGTTGATTTATACTCCCGCGACGTCTTGCATTGTTCAGTTTACATATTTATATATTATTGAAGTTACCATATGTGAGCCTTATAGCTATATTAGGTGAATTTATTTCATTATTTGATGCATAATTCAACTACATAACCAAGTCGAAAATAGGGTTGAATATGAACTATATCGAGGCTCATTAAACTGAATTAGTATTACGATTGTATGATTTTGTATTTCTGTTTTGACAGTTGCTTCCCAACTTATTGGCAGCACAGAGATTTATAATTTATTTTTATTGAAACGGGTGGCGCTCTTTCATTTCATTTTGAATCATTTAAACCCGCTTCAATCCCACAGAGCAGACTGGCTGCCTCTAGCCAGGAAGCTTGGCAATCATATTATCATTTTCTTCCAATTGAATATCGCACCCGTTACACTGTTTTTGTATAACTCATATTTATAATTAAGATTACTGCCTGTTTCGTCCCCTATACATTATCAAACAACTACTATAAGTCATTATTTTTATGTAGTTTTCCAGTAATCGTTTTATACAGTGAGCACGTAAAGGTTGGAACAAATTCGGTAAAAGCATAATATGGCCATTGGGGATAAAACTTCAAATACGCCGTGTTTTTTTTTCAGTTTTACATGTCTACTTTAATTTTATTTTTTTGGAATACCCAATCTTGCGATAAGTTGCGAAATCAATTCCTCAGAATTCGTACAACAACGGATGAACGATCTAAACACGTGGATCGGTAGAGAATCGCGTCCATTGGACCCGTATCGTTCGTCAGTTTTCGTCCGATTCGGTGCGAACCGATCCGTTCTGCTGGGATTTATTTGCGAATTAGGGCGAATAGAGACACACAAAAATGGACTGTAAATAGTTGATTTTGCTTTTTCAAGAAAGAAGTATGTATGGGACCAACGGTAAAGTAACTATTACATGCACAACAAGTAACTCTTTCCATAAATGGAATTCACCCACATTTCTCGCCTTCGTCAAAATCGCATGTGCCTGATACGACAACAAATCAATGGTGATGATTCCAAAGCGAAAAGTTTTTCATCAGAATAATCAAAAAAATGAAAGAACCCGTTCCTAAGGGCCTTCTCGCCTGCTTCGAATCCGAACGAATACTGAAGCAAAGGACGATGTGCATCACACGATTTCGGACGAACTTCATGAAGAGCTTAGATCCCCGCTAATGTGTAGAGACCATCGCAATTACACAAAACGAGCTATTCCTGACATGATATTACAGTTATTGCACATTATCTCAGTACTGAAGGGACAGAAAAGATATAATTCTTCTTTTGAAAATCACAGACATCTTCAATGATAACTAACATACAACATACTAGTTGAAAAAAAAAAACGGTAATTTATGAGATATGATTGCATGCCGAATGCATTAATTTAAAGAAGCTAAATTGTAAAACATTCTAACCTCTACGTAGGAAAATGCCATTTACAAAGAATGACAATATTAATAAATTCATGTATTAATGTATCTTCAGATGCATTCAGATTGTTGTGACGTTTTCTATAATTTCAAATTGATCAAAAGGTACATATTCCCAAGAAATGACAATTTTGGTGAATTTTGATGTAATAGTTCAGAAAATGAAGCTAAAAAAATGGTAAAACGTCGCAATGTTTTCGTCCAGCACCGATTTGTACAAAAATTTGGGATTAGGCTTATTACAACCTCTAGTTCATGTTCTATATTGTGCCGTTGTACGCTTTTCGTTTTTTAGGGGTGAAAACTACCCCTAATTGTCAGGAATTATAAAATAACATTAAAAACCAAAATATGGGTAAAAATAGTTAAATAATGATTGTTTCATGCTTTGGGATACAATTTCAAAATCTTTCAACCTACCCTTGTTATAAACTACCCTTGAAAACATTGAAATTTTTATAATTTGTCTTCAAAATTAAGAATACACTGGTGAGAAATCAACGAAATATACACTCACACACGCGAGCAGATTTTTCTTCTTCCCTGTCTTCCAATATGAATGGAAAAAGTGGAACATATAACGTATAACGGCCGAATATACCGGTTATGTAGATTACTACGCTCCGGAGCGGGTAATTCAAATTAAAAAAATTAAAATTGATCGTTTTTTAAGCCTAGCTCCTTCATTTTAGGTTATAGAAAATTGTGTTCAGAAACGATTTTGTACAGCTTTTCCAGAGCTATTAGACTGCGAAAAAAATGTCTTAGATCCCTTCATTTTTAAATGGGGAGAGTTTAAAGCGCTCGACTAAGGTGATGTTCGATCGTAAATGTAGGTGTTAAACGGCTATATCTCGCCGAATATTCGATTTGCAAAAAATCTACACAAAGGTAAATTTTCGTCATTGAAGAAGCTACAATTTAGTACTGTATCGTTTTTTTTTCGTATCTTTGATATTTTGAGAGATATTTATAAGAAAAGGGTTAAAAACACGAAATTGAAAAAAACAGTTTTCTCTTTGAACTCTTATTTTGCTAAAATTAGGCATTTTAAATTGGTCAAACTTCGTGGGTGTATTACCAGTACATATATAAAGAGAATCACAGAAAGGTGGTGATCAATTTCAGTTAGGAGGTTGTTTTCGCAGATTTTTTTCGTAGAAAAAAGCGGGTACCGATCTTATTTTGATTATAAGTCTGTCAATTTTCATGCTAGGAAGACATTCTTTTATTTGTTTGAAAGCTGTAATTAAATACTTCAAAAAAGAATTCAGTTTAAATCTTCCAATTTATACATTTGACGAAAAAAGCTAAGCATTAATTTGCTGTATCTCAGTTCCTATGTGTCGTAGGAAGATTATAAAGAAAGCATTGTTTTTGTTTTTTCGAAAGCTACAATTTGCCACTCAACACTTTTTTCGATAAAATGCATAGTTTTAGAGGTATTTGCAAAAAACCATTTAAAAAAGTCGATTTTTTCGTCAAAAACTTTCAACTTCGAATAACTCAAAAAATATTACTTTCACGAAAAAAACGTATGGAACATTTTTTTCTTAGAACTACTTTTTCCGTCGATTACTTCAGTTAAAATGTAATAAAAAATTTCCACCCCCGTGATGGGGCGGCAACCACCCCCAAGGCTCTAGCGTACAGCGTCATAATATAGAAAATGATCCTTGAGCTATTCCCTACCTTCTGTGAAAATTTCAGGTAAATCCATGGTGGACGAACAAATTGCTAGCCAAAATGCTTCATTTCCTGAACTATAAACACCACTAAGACATACATACATACATACCAATACTCAAATTACATTTGAGCCCTGAAGAAGGCGATAAATAATCACCGAAACGTTGGCATTAAAATTGTGAAACACAAAAGTATTTCAATAGTCTACCTGTTCATGAGCAAAACAAGAAACTGAAAATAAATTTCATCAAATATTTAGAAGCCTCATGAAGCTTTGGTTATGTGCAATTCCTATTCAAAACACAAAAAGTATTGAAATTAATCTGGCAAATATCAGTTTCTTATTCACTATTCACTTTGTGGAATTGTTCGGAATGACTGTGAATAAAATACTACGAAACCTCGGCAAAAGATGAAATTTTCTCCCGAGAAATAGCTCACCTTAACTTTTACCCCGGTAAGCTATATTTTTCTCTCGAGAGAAATGATTCCCTTTCCGCCTCGGTATATAATATACTGTTTCTCACCTGGTATTGCTGTAGAACTAGACTGAACGTTCTGAGTGATTTGTGATATATTATCGGAGCTATGACTAGGTAAAAGACAAGTTAGCTGCGTCATCGGGCTGATCATTGTTGGCCTGGTGTATAACGCCCCGGGATTATTCATTAGATTACTTATTCCTAATTTCTCTATCCTGCCCACGAGACCCTGTAAATCAAAGTTGAAAAAAAAATCTGCGGCTTGCCCAACATAACTTAGCGTGTGATTCAGCTTCGCCTTCGAAGGCGCCGTTTCTAGCGGCCGCTTCTTAATAATAATAATAACAACAATTTATTCACAATAAATCTCAATATTACAATTTTAAAATGAATAATATGTGAATAAATATTTAAACCTTACGAAGTTATTGCACTTGTTGTAAGGATTAAATATTTTATTGAATAATTATTATGGAATAAAAATAAATGATTTAATAATATAATAACATTTGAACAATAAATGAAAATGACAGTATAATCAGCACACTGGCAGTCACGTGGAAAATTTCAATTCTATAAGATTCTGGAAAAATAATCTGGGAGTTTCAAGAATCCATTTTTTCACCAGTTTTTTATAAGAATATTTTGACTTTGTTACTTTAATCGAATTTGGTAATTCATCGTAAATAAATGATGCTGAATATAAAAAGTTTTTTTTGTGATTTGGCTTTGTAAATTTAATTTTCAGCAGTAATTTTGTTTATATTTCGTGTATTATATAAATGTTTATTATACTTACAGCAGTTTTTATGAGAAAATATGTAAGTTATTATATTAAGACAAAATAATTGTCTGATATCCATTTTTTCACTTTCACAAAATAATTTATTGGAGGAATATCGAATATTTTTACCATACATGATTTTTAAGAACCATTTTCGTAAATTTCCCAAATTTTTCAGATAATTCTGATTAACTCCCCCCATGACAGTATACCATAATTTATTTGAGAATGAAATAAAGAAAAATAAATCATATCCATGTGTTTTTTACTGAGAATATTTTGAAGAAATTTGAATTTTGGCAATAGAGGTTTATTAGATAATCAATTTGGAAATTCCATTTTAAATGCCTGTCTATCATGATACCTAAATATTTGATATGGTCGACTTCTTTTATATATGAGTCATTCATTTTAATAGGTCCAAGATAAGGTAGATGATTTCTATAAGAAGTAATGTGATTTCTCGAAATTGAGTCAATAAGTTATTGTCGAACCAATTTTTTATATTTTCAAAGTCATTTTGTAGGAGTATTTTAAGAGATTGCCATGTATTTGATATATAGATTATAACAGTATCATCTGCAAAACTGTGTATGGAACCTCTTGTTTTCACATAAAAAATGTCATTCAGGAATATGTTAAATAATACAGGACCTAGAACTGTTCCTTGTGGAACTCCATAATTCAAATTTTTTTCTGAACTAATATAGTCACCTATCTTTACTTCATTCCTCAGACGCAAAGTTATGTTGGACAGGTGGTATATATGAAACATATTTGATAATTACCTCGTGTTTCACAATCGCTTCTTTTTTCTTTTTCGGAAGTATCTTCCTTTTGGCTCCACCACCGATTGTGTCCCTGAGAAATACTGGCACAGAACTCATTATGAGTTGAGGAAAACTCAACTCTTCATATGGTTCAGGAGAGCCACATCTCGATGATGAAGGTGTCCTGTCTGGACTGTTGTGCGGTGTTGCTGTGGGACTGAAACTGTTTGCTCCACAAGGAGTACTCACGCAAGACGGAGTAATTGCTTTGATACCTGGAACAATTATTTATTCATTTATTTATTTATATACGGACATGCCATTTCACAAAAAACATACAAGTTTGAGAGACAAGTTTTTCACTACCTTATCTGTATGTATATAATCATAATCAACCAAAAGTAAGTAACAATAAATCAATGTGCCTCATTTGATTCTTGAATGAATGTGTAGATGTTTCGAATAGTTCAATGATTCCTATCCTTGTGATTGACTCATTTTGGCCATAGTTTGTACTGTGATAAGAAACCATGAACAGTTCTGAAATTCTTGGTCTTCTGGGATTTGAATTCAGATTAAAGAGTTCCATTAAATTAGGACAATAATTCATAATTTTATGCAGAAATCTCAAATCTATTTTTTCATCCAAATCAGCATGAATATACTCCGGGAAGGTCCATTGATTCGGCCCTTCACCAAGTTGTTGGCAGAATCGAGAGATCATTGGATAATAAAGAATCCACCCTAGGTATATTCATAGATATCGAAGGAGCGTTCGATAAAACGACCTTCCCAACAATCACCCAGCAACTTAACTCCAGGAACATACCCCTGGTGGTAGGAGAATGGATACTCAAGATGCTCTCTAGTAGAGCAATAAGTATAAATGTGGAAGACATTACTGTGAGAGGACTGGTCATAAGGGGATGTCCGCAGGGAGGGGTCTTATCACCCCTTCTTTGGAACATAGTCCTGGATACCCTGATTAATCACCTCAACAATAATGGTTTCTACACAATTGCATATGCAGATGACATAGTTATCTTGCAGACCGGAAAATTTGTGAACACACTGTGTGGTAGAGCGCAGGATGGTCTCAAATCAACAGAAACATGGTGTAAAGAACACTCACTGTCGATCAATCCCAAGAAGACGGAGATGGTCCTTTTTACTAGGAAAAGAAGCTTATCGGGCTTGAAACCCCCCGAAATCTTCAAAAGCAAACTAAACTTCTCTGAAGAGGTGAAATACCTCGGTATTACCCTCGACAGGAAGCTAACATGGAACTCGCACATTCAGCAGAGCAATGTGGCCTATGAGCAGTGTCGGAGGACAGTGGGACGCACATGGGGTCTCTCGCCCCGTGTAGTCACCTGGATCTACACTGCAATAATAAGACCTATGCTAACGTACGGAGCCATTGCATGGGGACCGAAAACTCTACAAGCAACGGCCATCCAAAAACTACATCAAATACAGCGAATGGCTTGTCTGAACATCACAGGAGCCATGAGAACAACACCAACCGCGGCAATGGAATTAGTTACTGGTCTGGCACCTCTGGACCTGCACGTCAAGGAGGTTGCGCTAATGGCCATGCTACGATTGCGGTGTGAACCCCGAGGTAGGAATGGGTCAACTGCGGCTGGGCCTGTGGAGGGAGGCACTTGAACCCAGGTTTGTGTTTATTAAACCCTACAAAATACAAATAAAACAGAACACTGAGGCAGATGCTGCAAATGCAATACGCATATACACAGACGGCTCAAAAACCAAGGAAGGATCAGGATGTGGAGTTTACTCCAGATCACTTAGCCTAAGGATGTGGGGAATGGGAAAAATACCAGCGTGGTTCAAACAGAACTGGCTGGTATCTCAATCGCCACAAAAGAGCTAACCAGAAAAGGAATTTCTGGCAAAAACATAATAATCTGCACTGATAGTAGACAAGCCCTACTAACCTTGAATAGACGTTTTATCTCAGGGTTAGCACTAGAGTGCCACCAAGATTTAGCTAACGCCTCGGTAGATAATAATATCGTACTAAGGTGGGTGAAAGGGCACGACAGGAGCAAAGGTAACCGCATTGCTGACTATTTGGCCAGGATGGCGGCTGGACTGAAAATTTTGGGACCAGGTGACACCCATGGCCTGAAGACTTCGACAATTGCGGAACTAGCCAAACGTTACACCCATACTCAATCACTCAAGAGATGGGATGAAACCAAAGGATGCAGTTTTGCCAGAATCACCCTGGGCGATCCTGGGAAGCTGGATCCGAATAAATATTTGGCGATGACCAGGAAGAACCTACGTTTAACAGTGGGATTTCTGACTGGACACTGTCAACAGAGGAAACATCTCCATATTATGGGGCTAGTGGACACACCTCTATGCAGGATGTGTGAACAGGAAGATGAAACTGTCAGGCATGTCTTATGTGAATATCTGGAGCTATCGTCGATAAGAGAGTGTGTGTTCGGTGAGTCTTGGCCTACACCTGCCGATATTAAGGAGATGTCCCCTGGTGACCTATCCTCCTTCCTGGATACGGCAGGATGGACAATGTCCTAGGAGAGCGACTCCTTGGGAGGATGTACAATGGGCCATATTGTGGACTAAGTGCTGTGGGTCTACACTTACCCTCCCTACTATACAGATACAGAGTGTCCGAATATTTATATTCACTTTTCTGATGTCCAAGCCAAGTTTGAATGCACATGACCTCAAGAATTTATTTTGAACTCTCCCAATTCTATTGATATCCGCTTGATAAAATGGACGCCATATTATACGATTATAATCAATAATTGATCGGACAAGGGAGCGGTATAATATTTTAGAAGTGTAGGGAAGAATTATCAGAAGATCTTATAATGAAGCCCAATAATTCAAATGATCTAGAAACAATATTATCAATGTGTATCTTAAATGTCACTTTGGAATCAAATAATACGCCAAGATCTCGAACACTGTCAGCCACTGACAAATTAACATTTTTCACTTGGTAAGAGGATTTTATTGGATTGATAATTCTCGAAAATGAAATCTGATAACATTTGTTTATATGCAGATGAAGTATATTTATATCTCACCAACAGGACAAATTGCTCAAATCTATTTGCAACAGTTCAGCATCACGGACATTATCAATCCTATAGAAAGTCATCTGCAAACATCAAACAGCAGCTGTGTTGTATTACTTCTGATGAATCATTGATGAATAATAAAAAGAGTTGTGGACCTATATGGGATCTCTGGGGGACCCCAGATGTTACAGATTTTTCTGATGACACAGAACCAGCATATTTGACACACTGAGTTCTACATCTCAAATAAGATCCGATCCAGTCCAAAAAGTTACTGTCAATACCTATTGCAGAGAGTTTTGCCATTAAAAGGTCATGATTGACTCTATCAAATGCCTTCGAAAAGTCAGTATATATAGAGTCAACCTGGTGCCTTTTCTCCAAGCTGTTTGAAAGAAAGTGTTGATAACTAACTAAATTTGTGTTGGTAGATCTTCCTGTGGTGAAGCCGTGTTGATTTTCATTAATTATGTTCCTTGTGTCATGAGTAAGTTTCCTAGTTATTAGACAGTCAAGCAATTTGGGGATTTAGGATTGCTTACTCACGGGACGATTATTTTTTATATCATCTCTAGCTGCTGATTTATGGATTGAAGTGAGAAAACTTTGTTTCCAAATTTCAGGAAATGTTCCTGTTGAAAGAGAGATGTTGAAAATTGTTTGACGGGTTTCGCCAGAGTGAATACACAATTTTTAATGAAATATAGAGTAATTCCATCAGGGCCAGTAGAAAATTTTTAGTTGATCAATTACTTCCGTTATTTCAATGTGATAATTGTAAACATTCAAGCATTCCCTGTTTTCGTATTCCGGAGTCTGGTTGACATTCTCATCAGTATAAGTTGAGGAAAAATAGTTGGCGAAAAGATTTGCAATTTCGTTTTTGTTATTGTTTATTACAACTTCAAAAAACATGCTGGAGGGTAAGTTATATAATTTTCATTTACAATCGATGTAATTCTAAAAACAACAAGGATCATCAGCAACATAACTTTCATGAAATTGGGTCTGAAGCTGTTTACATCTTGTTCAGAGGTTATTAAATTGATGATAATGGTCTATGTCTCCCGTAAATTTCAATCTTTTATGAGCTACCTTTTTTTTTCAATTATTGATTTCTTCAGTTGCATATCATACCACACAGGAAAATTTGAGGTTTAAAATTTTTTCACTGGTACAAACATATCAATTGCAGAGTAAACAACTTCATAAAACATCTGGACAACGTGGTTCAAATCTGAATTTCTTTCAAGTATGTCATTCCAATCAATACTGGCTAAAAAGTTAGTGATTTCGAAATAATTTGCTTTTAAAATCATAATGGAACTCTTCATATTGGAATTAGAATCACTATATAGTATAAAACAAAGTCGCTTCTCGCTGCCTGTCCATGATATACTTAAATCTTTAAAACTACACAACGGATATTGATGCAAAGATAGAGTGATTCAAGAGGAATGTTGATATGTATTAGATGCATAATATAGTAGAGAAACACTTGATATTTTCAGAGGTTTCTAATTTCATGTCAATAACCACATTTTTTGCGCTGACATTGCAATTGCTGGCTGAACCCTACGAGATAGATCAAAATAATGTATTATATTGTACACCTTAAAAAAGTCTACAAAAAAAATCCGCTATAGTATATGTCTCTCTCAGGGATAAACCACAATAACATTTTTTATCCGTGCGAAGCCGGGGCAAGTCGCTAGTCTCAGATAAGTGAAATATTTGCATTTTAATGTCTGCTTTAGTTCTCTTCAAAACGATTGGATGAAAATTTACTGTGAGCGTCTGAACTTTCACACTTCCCTCTTAACTTTTAAACAGGACTAGATATCAAAGTCGCCTCGCTAGCAAGAAGGGGCTATAAATTTTTGTTTTTAATAGAAAGGGGAACTTTTCGACTCCGCGCTGTATAGAAAATCTTATATTCTGAACAATGGGAATTTGAAACATTGTCAAAAGCAATCTAGATACTACTGATGTGTCAGTGGCAACAATTCAAAAACATAACGGGAAAATATGATATCGTAGGTCCCGAAGCAAAACTACGAATGTGCAGATTCCTCTTTTTGGAAAAACAGTGTCTGAAATTTTTATTTTCACACATTAGCAGCTTTTTAGTTACAGAAATGATTTATAGAGGTTCGTTTTTCACATTCGAGGTTTTGCCTTGGGACCGACAAAGTGGCATCATCGACATTTTTTATCATAATTCCGTTTTATTCAATAATTCATTTAAATATACCATATGTTGGACTCAAACTGAAGACTCCCCTGTATGGAAACAGAAAATTTCCAGCATTGGTCTCCATTTTCTTTTTGATTTAAAACTGTTACTTTGAAAACAATTCTCGGACCCGTCCATTATTATTGTGAGGGGAATATATTTTGAACATATTTTCAAATCTCACCACCCTTCGGTGTGGTGAGATCCAGCCTTCAAATCTTAAATAGGAATAGGTGTCAAGTGATACAAATTACGGCACCAAAAGCATATGCGTGAAATTATTCTATGAAGAATCCTGCAATATAATTCAATGTCCTCGTTGAAATTAGCTAGGGGAGTAGTTTTCCTCACAGGTGTCAGCCCACAAACCTAGGTCGTTGAGACTAGCCTCAAGTAATTGTTTAAACGATGACTTGATTTATCGCAGAGAGTGTGGAAGTGACAAGGATGAAAATATGTTCAAAAGATTACCAACTGGAATAAAAATCCACGGATTTGAGATTTTCTTTCTATTAAAATCGGCCTTGTTTCATTTTCATTGACCCACCCTGTATATATTTACACCATTGTGTGATATTGACTTTTGACCAAAATTTTTTCTTACATTGAAAAGTGGTAAATAACCGATTTGAGAAGTGTTGTGAATAGGCACTATTTCTTTCATTCATTTGGTTAAAAATAAATTGAAACATTCTAATCTCATCTTCAAAATTAATAGTGACCAACATGACCATTCATCAGATGTTCAAATAATTTATCAATAATGAAATTCAGATCAAACATAGGACAACAATCAATTTATTACAACGGAATAGTGTTATATACTTATATAATGGATTACCTGATGCAATAAAAAAATTTGGAAAATTCAATTTCAAAGTTAAGTTGAAAAAACATTTATTGCGATAGGTGAAGGACAATTTTATTTTATTTTCATAATTATTAATTTTTTATTTCTGTGAAAAGTCTGATTTCATTATCTTACTTTTTTTTCTCTATTAATTTGATTCATTATTCATTTGTTTCTAATTTTCCCTTTTATAAACTTGTAAGTTTCTTAGGAAATCAACATCATTCAAATATCATAATAGTATGTCAATGAGCTCCTTAAATGACGTTATTTTTGTAAAATAATTAAATTTGCATAGTTATATTTTATGAAGAGAATCAATACTAAATAGTTTTTTAAATTTATAAAAGTTTTTAGCAAATCCTAGATGAATCAATTTATAAATACATTTTTTTGCTTTGTTTTGTGACTTTCTTATTGGTCTCGTTGTTGTTTTGTTAGCAATTCCCCAAACAGACGCCAAATCTGCCCTTGTACACTTGTATAGAAATAGATTCATTTCACCTGTTAAAAAGAACAAACCCAATTTACGAAAGCAATCTCTACAGTAACAAGGAAGACATCAATGTATAAATGAATAAGGAACACAAGCACACACAATCATCTAAAAATCTAATCAAGATTCAAATAGAACTCCTCAACGGTGTAGCAATTTCTTTCTATCAGGTATTTTTTCGGTCTTGTTTCAAATATGGTGATATTGGGTGCATTCTTTATAGAAATATCTAATTTATTATTTATTATAGATTTCAATATTGATTCTAATTTTTTTCAGATTGTGGTAGATTGAAAAAAATACGAAGAAGAAAAAATGAAAATTTGAATTATTCAAACAGTGGTAAACTGATATTTAGTAAATATTTGAGGGAGAGTGTTTACATCTCAATTTTTCAATGTGTCCTTCCCATTATACATCTTTTCGAATTTACTCACCCCTTTCGTTGAGCATTTTAGCTAGTCCTAAAGTAGTTGAGAACGTGCTACAGGAATTTCTCCTGCTCAGAGTTCTGGGTGTATGAGGTGGTGATGGCTGAACACTCGAACATACTGAAGACATTCTGCTTCCTCTTTGACTAGGTGTTACAAATGTTCCATCCTCTGGGTGCAGTATAGTACTGTTCGTATAAGTGTAAGTATGAACAGATGTATCAAATACTTTTCCTGGATTAGTGTACTCTTCATCTTCTTCAAGATCACTCAAAGCATAAGATTCTAAGCCAAGGTCTTCTAATTCTTTACCAACTCTGAAATAATCAAATAATACATGATCTTAAAGATATGTGAGAAACAATAATATAGAATATATTAGGTTTTGAGAAAACTGCTATTGTGAATCTGCTCTAAAGCTAACTGTAACCAAATGGATTAATTCAACTGATGACGGAGATTTCATTGTCGCGCTGTTTCTTGTTTCACAAAGAGCATTTAAAATAATGGAGAGAAAGCTTCTTTTGAAAATTAGTGATTGACAAGTCACAAAGATTGAAACTGAGTTTGCCAATCCAGTCACCATAAAGTGTATGGTATCCCAGGAACATATTCCAGATCCAAGCATCAGAGATATTGCCAAAACCAAAGATGCTGCAAACGTTATAGCCATTAAAATTCAACTGTACTCCTTCACAGTCAATAGATGATATTTTGCACATTTGAACACATATGCAACATTATTTGAAAATGGAACACTGATATTGGAACACAGAAGATGGATATTTGAATCTCAACGAGTTCATTTGATACAAACCGCACCTAGCTACTCCTCTTAAATGACAGAATGCTATGTATAATTTCACATCAGAGAATCAAGAAAACAGAAAATAAAAATTGGTTCAAAAATAACTGATGAGATAGATATCAACATTGGTGTTCCTCAGGGAAGTATACTGGGCCCACTTTTATTTATTATATACCTAAACAATATTTACTATGTTCCTGGAGCACATGAACTTAATCTGTTTGCAGACGATACATTAGTTTATACTTCGAATCCAGAACTTAATGCTGTAGATACTCTCAAAGGTTCTATGAAGAATATCGAAAAATATTTACATATAAATAAATTGAAATTAAATGCAGATAAAACAAAAGTTATGGTGATAACAACCAAATATAAACCGAATTCTATTGATTATAACAAAGTAAAGATCGAAATTGATAGCAAATAATTTCACTGTAACCTCCAGAATATTAACATATAATTGTATAATCAAACCTCATTTTGAGTATTGTCCAACTTTAATGCATTTAATAAACCAAAACAGGGTTTCACAACTTCAAAAACTCCAAAATAGGGGCATGAGAATTATCTTAAGATGCAGTCGTTATACTTCCATTGATCACATGTTAAATATGCTGCAGTAGCTGTCGATTTCAAATCGATTATTTTTTTAACAATGGTTTTTATATTTAAAATAACCAAAGGTCTCCAACCAACATATTTTAGCGAATTTTTCATTTTCAATAATCAAATACATGAACACGAGACAAGATCTTATGCTAATTATCATATATATAGAACTCACACTGGTGGCGGTATGAAAAATTTATTTTACAAGGGAATATGTGAATTTAACAATTTTCCAAATGCCATTAAAGAGGCAAATACTGTGAGAGGGTTTATAAGTAGATTATTGGAATATCTAGAACGTTAGTTAGTTGGTTGGAAAACATGTATATGATGTGTTTGTAATATGTATATATATATATATATATATATATATATATATATATATATATATATATATATATATATGTGTGTGTGTATGTTTTTCATATTTTTATCTATTTCATCTTTATTATTGTCATTATCTATAAACATATTTGAATGTTATTAATATTTTTGGCACTGTGTGGAAATTTAAATTGTTATTATTTATATCTTGTAAGATTAGGATATTATCCTATAATAAAGATTACTACTACATCCTTGACATATTTTTCAAAAAATCCTTATAGAAGCGAATATTTTTGGTAAGTTTTGAATTATATATTACAGTTTTTCCTATAAATAGTTTATTATACCGCAAAAAACTAACGGCATTATGCTTCGAGTTGATATTTCATATAGCAAAAACGTTATGAACATGAATCGTGCTGGGACGTTTGATCCCCCCAAAAAGTTTAATGGGCTTGTAGTCTACAACTCCCAAGAAGAAGAGTCAGTAAATTTTCACTTACCTTATTTTTACGCCAGGTCTCTCATCTAAGATACCTCCGAAAGTAGGTTGGGCAAGCTGTGACCATTGATGTAGAGTATGGGAACCCTCCATTGGCTTGACGATCTGTAGCTTCTCAGGTAACTTCCATCCATGGTAATTACTGGAGCCTGTAGACATCAAACTATCCGGTGTTCGACAATCGAATGGAAGATACGTTTCTCCTTCATAACTAAGCATAGAATTGAATATTCGATATGAGCAACTTATGACCACTGTAACATTACACTTACCCTCCGTATGCGGGGCCATGTTGAAGGTTCGATCTCCTGGCCATGATATCACCGGGAGTCAACTTTCTTAGCGCTGCCTCTAGTTCAGTTGCACCGGGTACACCAGGAATTCCTCTTTGTGGAATCCCTCTTGAAATAAAATTATCAAATACTGCATTTCGAGAAACCTCGGATGAGATCAAAGTAATCAAAATGTTATAAAATTGATTTTGAATCGTTGAAAATGTTGCTGTTTATGTATTTCACCCTAATACCAGATGAGCAAAATTTCTAATGGTGATTCAAAACAAAATAAACCAAAATACCAAACTCTATAGTGTAGAGGTATGCACGTCTGTCTGTCGAGCGGTAGACCAGGGATCATTCTCTGCCCGGTACCACGGAAACATTTAAAAAGGTTAGTTCATTGCTCGGACGTTTCAACTTTCAAAAAGTTGACGTTCATAAGAGAGCATCATCTGGTTAAGGGAATAACCTATTTAAAACCGCATTTAAACTAAACAAAATTCAGCTTGAATTCAGTTTTTGGAATTTAAAATCAACAGCTGTTTGGTGACTATTTGAGTACATATATGAAAAATTGTGAAACTACATTTTTGGTATATAGTTCAAGAATTGAAGCTGAAAAAATGGTAAAACCTCGCAAATTTTTCGTCCAGCACCGATTTGTACAAAAATTTGGGATTAGGCTTATTTCACCCTCTAGTTCATTTTCTATATTGTGCCGTTCTACGCTTTTTGTTTTTTAGGGGTGAAAACTACCCCTTATTGTCAAAAATTATAAAATAACATCAAAAATCTAAATATGGGTAAAAATAGTAAAATAATGATTGTTTCATGCTTTAGGATACAATTTCATGATCTTTCAACCTACCCTTGTAAGAAACTACCCTTGAAAACATTGAAATTTTCATTATACAGGGTGTTCCTTAAACACATGCTAATATTTAAGAAGGTAATTCTTAGACCCATTTTAAGAAAAAAACTTCCTATGGACGTATGTCCTAAACGCCTCAACTTTTGAAATACAGGGTGGCAAAGTTTTTAAAAATAATCAGTTTTTTAATAATAACCGAGATAATTTTGTAGACATCTTTGGCATATATATCCACAATAATGTACGAATACAACGAAAAGCACTTCAATAATTCTGAAATAATTGTCAGAGCACGTCAACGAAATATACACTGACACACGCATACACGTGAGCAGATGTTTCTTCTTCTCTGTCTTCCAATATGAATGGAAAAAGTGGCATAGCTCCTTCATTTTAGGTGATAGAAAAATTTTTCAGAAACCATTTTGTAGGGCTTTTCAAGACCTATAAGACTATGTAAATTAAATTACTTAAGATCCTTTAGTTTTCGAATGGGAAGAGTTTAAAGCGCTTGAATAAGGTGATTTTCCTTCGTAAATGTAGGTGTTAAACGGCTATATCTCGCCGAATATTCAGTGCACAAAAAATCTGTATACAGGAAAATGTTCGTCATTAAAAAAGCTACAATTTAGTACTTTATCGTTTTTTTCGTATCTTCAGTATTTTGGGAGATATTTTTAAGAAAAGGGTTAAAAACACGAAATTGAAAAAAATCGTTTTCTCTTCAAACTCCAGTTTTTCTAAAATCAGGCATTTTGAATTGGTCAAACTTCGTGGGTATATTAATAGTACATATATATATAAAGAGAATCTCAGAAGGGTGGCGATCAATTTTAACTAGGGGGTACTTTGGGGGTTGTTTTCACAATTTTTTTTCGTAGAAAAAAGCGGTTACCAATCTTATTTTGATCATAAGTCGGTCAATTTTCATGCTAGAGACATTTTGTTTGTTCGAAAGCTCTAATTGAATACTCAAGATTTTCAAAGTTTCTATGAGCCCTATTCGAAAAATGCAAATTTTTCTCGTTATTTCGCTTTGAATCTTCCAATTTATACATTTGACGAAAAAGCTAAGCATTAATTTGATGTATCTCAGTTCGTATTCGTCGTAGAAAAATGATTAAAAACGCATTGTTTTTGTTTTTTTAGAAGCTACAATTTAGCTCTCTACACTTTTTTGATAAAATGCATATTTTTAGAGTTATTCGCAAAAACCATTTGAAAAAGTCGATTTTTTCGTCAAGAAACTGTTACTTTCAACTTCGAATAACTCAAAAAATATTACTTTTACGAAAAAAACCTATGAAACATTTTTTCTTAGAATTACTTTTTTCGTCGATTCCTACAGTTAAAATGTATTAAAAAAATTTCACCCCCGAGATGGGATGGCAACCACTTCCAAGTATCTAGCGTACAGCGGCATGATATAGAAAATGATCCTTCTGTGAAAATTTCAAGTAAATCCATGCTGGACGAAAAAATTGCGAGCCAAAATGCTTCACTTCCTGAACTAATATAGTATGAACGATTAACAAATTTAACAGAAAAATATACACTTCTCGTACTTACGGATAACTTTCGTCTGAATCAGTCTGACTAGAATCTGTATCTGAATATCCCGTGGAATCTATGCTAGGATATCCCAGAGAACTACTACTGTATATTGATCCCGATGATCTTCTCAAATCCGAACCAATTTGCGATCTTATGCTCATCCGAGGCTCGCCGCTTGAAGAACTACTCACATAACCACCCATACCGGAACTTAAGCTGCCCATGCTTTCACCGCTGCCTAACGAATTTTGGGATGCACATCTCACTGTATCGAAAACTCTCTTATATTGGGGTCTACAAATAACGGTTACAAATCAATATTATCACTAAACATTTCCTTTCAGTATTGTGGTTTTCATTCAAATGTTTATTGTTAGAAGAGGTCAAAAACTGTAAAATCCCAGCAGTGAATATTAATAAAAATTACACCCGATAATTGAATTACAGAGCCAATGTTTTCTACAAGTCAAATTACTTTCAATTAAGTTCAACGTTTTAAAACAACTCCTTCATTTAAGTTAATTCAGATAGAATCGAGTAGTTTGTAGTTATGTTTAGCTCAACTAACATTCATTTTCAAAAATACTTCTGAAAAAAAATTGAGAAGGTATTGTATATGTACCAAAATGGATAGAGAACAAACTGATAATGGCTTTATGTCTTCTTGTATTGGTGATTGCAAATATTAAAATTTTTGGACTTCTGCTCCTTTATTTATTCAAGATATATCTTCAAAGTACTAAGTCTAAACGCTATCTAACATATAAATTGAAGCACGAAACCCCGTAGTATAAAGAATGCAGTTAAAGATGTTTTAAAAAGGACAATTGATTGCATTGAACGTGGTGGAAGGCACACCGAAATGTGACTTTTATTTTGTATTTTTATTGGTATTTACATGGTTTAGGCATATGTTTTGATTCGATTTAGTGTTCATAATTTAAATTATAACTTTATTTTAACAGATGTTTGTTAGAATTTTTTACGATTTAGTTTTCTAGGCAACAAAATCTAAATTGATTTCTAAAGTAATTTTGTTCATTCATACCTCATAAAAGATTTAGTAAATGTGAAATTACTTTCGTATAATTCCTTCCCTTAGTTTAATTTCGTTGTAATTTTTCGTAATTAGTAAATCAAAGTTTAACTGTTTGAAAAGCGCAGTAAAGAATAAATTATTGACTTTTCATTGATATTGTTTTTTAATCATGCTTATGTATCAAGCTATTTCGCAAAAAGTAGAAATAAAGTGAAATAATTATCTGTTTTTAAAAACTGTATCAACTTTGCATCATTTTTGGCATAATTTTTTCTGGTGTTTTTAATTTTTGCGAAATAAGTTGTATTTAGAATTGCAATTGGTAATAAAAATGCGTTGGAAAGATAAGTTAGGCATAAAGCAGTAACTTTGTTGAGGTTTGGCTAAATTTGAGAAATCGACAAATGTCTAATTTTCAAAAAACTGTAAAAAAACTAAATTTGTACTAGAGAGCTAAAAATTGGTGTATGGGTAAAAAATGAAAAAACAATCATCTTTTCTCTTTACCGATTTTCGAAATTTGAGCAATAACTGCTTTTCTGAACATTTTTGGAAAAAATGTCAAATTTGACAGGGAAGAAAAATCACTTGATCGGTTATATGCATGTCATTTGGCATCATTTTTAAAGCACAACCTAATGGAGATATCAAAAGTTGCTTGAAGAGATGAACAAAAAAAAATCCCATTTGATGCGGACTTTATGTGTGACACTGTAAATATATAAGATCCAAAAAATTAAATATTTCTGACCAATGAACGTATAATTTCTGAGTTATAACTGGAAATAACATGTTATTGTGGCATACTCACAATGAAAATGAATTAGATATTCCAGAATCAGTGCTGAGCTCTGAATGAATGGACATTTCAAGTTCACTTTGCAAACTGTCATAAGGACCGACAGCACCTTGCCCCAAGGAAGAAAACATGGATATTCTTGCACCAGGCATTTGCCTTTTTCTAATTTTACGTAACTGCTCTTGTGTATCTCTCAACAATGCCTCGACTTCATAATACCTCGCTTTGAATTCTGACAATTCTACAGCTAGGCTACCTTGATTTTGTTTGGTGATCTGTAATAAACCATCCAGCTCCACATTTTCACCTAAAAGCTGAAAAATTAAAGATTTATCATGCAAAAGTATGCGATCTTTGATTAAAACCACAAATTCACGCAATTTATGTTATTTTTCCATATAAATATTTTTACAGGACAACTATGTTGAACTCCATGAAAGCTGGACAATTCAGATAATGAAATTAACGATTTTCACGACAACCTTCTATTTTTTTATGTGAGTAATAATGGCCATGAAATTCATCATACATTTCCATCAGAAGCAAAATACGAATACATTTTGAAAACAAACTTTTTGGCTTTTTCTTCACTGACTTGACATAAAAAATACAAAACTTCTATAACAAAATTAAAATAAAAGAATTAGCAAACACTCTGTGCTGGAATGTGTACATTGTCATGTTATTTATTGGTTTCAGATCAATTTTAACTTATTTTCATAACTCTTACATAAAAGAATCCACGTTGTCATAACTTGGTTCAGACTTGTAACTATTTATACAGTTTCCCGTTGGCGAGTCCGACAACGTTTTCCTCTACTAATTTCCTCGAAACTACTGCTTTTTCGAAAAAATTGCAAAAATTCAGCAATAAAGTACTCCGCACTTCTCTAATAGGAAATGGCGTTTCATCTAATTTTCTGAAATCGCACTACTCAACTTTCTGATTGAAAGTGTCCATGGGCTCACTCAAATCCAAGATGCATTTATTCTTGGTGCGATTTCCGATTCGTTATTGTTTTGTCGAAAACTCTAGACAAACATAAAAAATATAGCGAATTCTTAGGTAAGAACTCGTGCAATATTCGACATAACTCGTGTATCTTTATCCTTTATTAGGTATAGTGTTGAAAAAAAAGTAACCCACTGACTCTGCACAAGTTGTTCTAGCTAGAGAATTCGCTAACAGAAATTTCATCAATTTCATAATGTCATGTGTCTAGAGCTGCCGCTTGATGCCATCTGTAAAGAAATTTCAGGAATGTGAATTTCCCTGGATGTCATTATCAAGTGAGTCGTAGGTCTAGCGTTTTTAACGAAAATATTAACATTGTACTGGTATAGAAGTCGTTACACCAGGAATATATGCATCTTGCTCAAATCCTATCACTAGTTTTCGAACTACAGGGCCTTGCCGTTGAGAAAAGCCCACTTCCTTCCAAAATATATGAACAGTATACATTCATATATTGATCATCAAAATCGACTTTCCTACAGAGTGATCCACTATTGAAAGTGAGGTGATTTACTATGAACAAGAAATAAGAAAAATCGAAACTTTATCAACTGCAAAATGAAAAAGATTACCAAATCATCTTTCAGTTGTATCAAACATCGTTCACAATATTACATTCATGAAAGTTCGTCGAAAAATACAGCGTCAGACAGGAACTATTTCCTATGGAATTCAATGACACATTTGTTACAATTCGATGTATTCAAACTATTTGTTGTTTCTGTACTATATCCATCCAACAAATAGAGCAATTCATGACAACAAATGAAAAGAAACTGCTAATTTGTATCCCTACACTCCACCTGAAAAAAAGACAAATAAAACTGTACCTCAAAAAATAAAATTTCGGTCGTTCCTTAGTGCGACTCTGTACAAGCAGCCTTATCTGGGAGATCACGTGCACTCTGCATGATAATGTTTTGGTGCACTCTGCATGATAATGTTTTGGAGCACTTCGTCGCTTGGATAGACAGAGTATACAATATGTTTTCTGACCAAGTCCATGCCATTTAGGACAAGAGAGTTGGGAAAAAAAAAATATTCATATTGAAATACAAACCGAACTAATTTTATCACAACACCCTATAATTTGCTATTATCACCTTTGAGGTGCAACCTTTTAAATATTAAAATTTTCTAACTACTCAGATTTACTGCCCAATTATCAGCCTTTGGCCATGACTAGATCTTGAGTGGTGGATTCGAAACGTTGAAATTTGTGAAAAAAAAGCAGATGATATATTCAAAGAGGTATTTTGATAAAGTTATATCTTCTGTCGCTAACAGAGACTCAATTTTTGGTAATTTGAAAAAAAAGGACTACAAAAGTCGTAAGCTCCGGTCCTAACTCTAGATCGACATGTACAATAATACCCCTCGACTTAGCAATCTTCACAGTAGTCCAAGAATGTTAGAATTTTCCTACATGGTAAATAATGTACTATTGCTGATTCAATAGTTTCAGAGTAGCTTTTTGAAATCGATTAATTTTTTAGCATGTTTGTTTATGGCATATTTAAGTTCTAATTGAATTATAATAATAATTTTTGAGGATCGTTGAAATCCAAAACATATTCTGAAAAAAGAGTCAGTTGCAATTTTCATAATTCAACGGTTTGATTTTCTCAGACATTCTAACTCATAAGAGGCTTGTGCCTCAATAAATAAGCTAGATAATATTAAGATTTTCTAAAGTTTGTGTACTTTCAACATTGATTTGAAAGAGAAAAAACAAAATCTCGACAAATTCAATATTGAATTCAGGTATTTCATAAACAATACCAACAATCACTCACAGGGCATGATTCGAGTATGAAAATAATCAAATAGAGAAACAACTATCTTCAACTATTAACAATGAATTACCTTATGAAGCTTTCCTTCCGAGTCCTGTACTTGAGCGTTCAATAACAGGATTTGTTCATATTGCGTTCTGTTTTCTTCTTTCAACCTGTCAATTTCATCTTCCAAATATCCCATGCTTGAATTTGCACACGCTTAAATAATCGTCATTCATTAAATTTCCAAAGTTTTATTGCAAGATAGCAGCATTGAAAGTAAAAATACTTACTCAATTGGCCAGTCAGATCTTTGAGTAATCTAGCTTCTTGAGCCTCTACATCGTCTGCACATGAAGCTAATCGGCAATATTCTGTTTTGAGAGCTTTATTCTCATCCTCCAGTGACGCTATAAAATACAATTCGAAATAATTGAAGTTTGGATCTGGTGGTTAGAAAACTGAGGTCAATGAACATTTAAACTTAAAAAAAAAGTTAAATGAATATTTTTTGTAATCGTCTGTTCCATAGGTGAGAACAAAATAAGTTTTCAATCTCGAAGAGAAATCCAATTCACAAATGTGCATCAGTTTCTTAATTCAATTTAAAACATCGATTTGAACTATAAAACACTCCACATGTGCAGCCCTTTATACCGAGGTTAAGTCATTTATCATTAGGCATTCCTACGATGTGATGTTTGAAATTGATCCAATTTAGCCCTGGATTGAATTTGTATTAATGTTAATATTTTACCGACTTCACTTGATTTGGCTTAGATCCCGTGACTCGTACCTTCCTTTTGAGGGATATTCTACATTGGGAAAGCGACGATAAATGTGGTAATTTAAATATCTGATGAAGTCTATTGAAAGAAAAAAAAACGAGTTTGTTGCTTTTAAGAAACATGAGCGTTCAGAATCATCATCAATGAATATTCTGTTTCCCATAGGGAAACAAAGATATTTATAGGATAAGGATGATCTCTATTGTACTCCCTCCTCAAACATGGCCCATTCTTATCAAACCCTCAACAAAATGGGTTATAATATGGAGAGTGGGCGACAGATTTGTAATATCTTGAATGAAAATGTGCAGAATATTTATTGATTTAATTCCCCCAGTTGATCAGCTTTGAGAGGACACCCAATTCTGAAATGAATTTTTTATTTTTTTATCTTATTTTTATTTAATAATACACGGGAAAACCCCATTACTGTATAATACAGCATATAAACTGTTAAAAGGGATTGACACATACAACATACTGAATCTAAAGTTCCAAAGCTAAAATTGGTTAAGCAATAGCATTGAATATATATATATATATATATATATATATATATATATATATATATATATATATATATATATATATATATATATATATATATATATATGTATATATATATATATATATGCTGGCTGGAACTTCCGGTTGATCCGCGTCTGGAATGATTTACTTGTCTACGTTTCGGCTCCCATTTCGGAGCCATTTTCAAGACTTAGTGACCTTGCGTCTAGGTCTGAGTTTTCTTACTAGCTGGCTATCATCACTGGAGATCGAGGATTGAAGGTTGGTGGGATTTAAGGGTTCATTAGTAATTATGGCAGGATCAGGGATCGGACGGTCGATGGGAGGTTCGAACGGATTAGTTCCCAAGTCGGAGTAAATAGAAGTATGTCGGACCAAGAGTGGTTTCCAGGTATTGGGGAGTCTTTGAGAATCGTCGCGTTTATTGAGGCAGTTGGGACGTTTTTCGATTTCAATGGCTTCACGGGTAACTCTGGTTTGGAGGGTTTTGGCTTTGGCAATGGTTTTGGTGTTCTTGAAATCTATTTTGTGGCCTGTTTCTAAATGATGTTGGAATAATGCTGAGTTTGTGTCAGAATTACGGACTGCTAGTTCGTGTTCATATGCTCTACAGGACACTCGTCGGTTGGTCTGGCCGATGTATGTTCTGGGACAGTTAGAGCATGGTATTTCATATATTCTTGGGTTTCATTGGGGATTGTGTCTTTGGGTGTCCGAAGGTAGGTGGATATTTGGTTGTTAGCTGTGAAAATGGTTTTGATGTCATGTCGTGTCAGAATTCGACTTATTTTATCAGTAACACCATGAATATATGGAAGGAAAGCTTTTTGTAGTTCAGGTTCGTCCTTCGGGGGTCTAGGGTGAAGATCTCGGGTTTGCTGGAGTTTAATTGACTTGTGGATTTGGGAATCGGAAAAATCGTTTTGGGTGAGTGCGGATTTGAGCTTTTCCATTTCATTGGATCTATTGTGGTTATCAGTGAGTTTGAAGGACCTATGTATGAGAGAATTCAGAACCGAATTCAATTGTGCTGGGTGATGATGAGACTTGGCATTGAGGTACCGGTTTGTATGGGTTGGTTTGCGGTAGACGGTGTGAGTGAAAGAATTGTTGGACTTCCTGATGAGAACATCCAGGAATGGGAGGGAGTCGTCCTTTTCTATTTCAACAATTCAACAATTCTTTCACTCACACCGTCTACCGCAAACCAACCCATACAAACCGGTACCTCAATGCCAAGTCTCATCATCACCCAGCACAATTGAATTCGGTTCTGAATTCTCTCATACATAGGTCCTTCAAACTCACTGATAACCACAATAGATCCAATGAAATGGAAAAGCTCAAATCCGCACTCACTCAAAACGATTTTTCCGATTCCCAAATCCACAAGTCAATTAAACTCCAGCAAACCCGAGATCTTCACCCTAGACCCCCGAAGGACGAACCTGAACTACAAAAAGCTTTCCTTCCATATATTCATGGTGTTACTGATAAAATAAGTCGAATTCTGACACGACATGACATCAAAACCATTTTCACAGCTAACAACCAAATATCCACCTACCTTCGGACACCCAAAGACACAATCCCCAATGAAACCCAAGGAATATATGAAATACCATGCTCTAACTGTCCCAGAACATACATCGGCCAGACCAACCGACGAGTGTCCTGTAGAGCATATGAACACGAACTAGCAGTCCGTAATTCTGACACAAACTCAGCATTATTCCAACATCATTTAGAAACAGGCCACAAAATAGATTTCAAGAACACCAAAACCATTGCCAAAGCCAAAACCCTCCAACCCAGAGTTACCCGTGAAGCCATTGAAATCGAAAAACGTCCCAACTGCCTCAATAAACGCGACGATTCTCAAAGACTCCCCAATACCTGGAAACCACTCTTGGTCCGACATACTTCTATTTACTCCGACTTGGGAACTAATCCGTTCGAACCTCCCATCGACCGTCCGATCCCTGATCCTGCCATAATTACTAATGAACCCTTAAATCCCACCAACCTTCAATCCTCGATCTCCAGTGATGATAGCCAGCTAGTAAAAAAACTCAGACCTAGACGCAAGGTCACTAAGTCTTGAAAATGGCTCCGAAATGGGAGCCGAAACGTAGACAAGTAAATCATTCCAGACGCGGATCAACCGGAAGTTCCAGCCAGCACATTTCTAACCGCGGAAGCCTAGCCGATCAAATATATATATATATATATATATATATATATATATATATATATATATATATATATATATACACATTTATTCACGACCGAAACAGATCCAGTAAACATAAGAATCTACAATTTTGATTAATACCTGTTACGAATCTCCTAGTGCCGGCCCTGACGATCGTAAACGCAGATTAGGGGTCGAAGCGCGAACGTTATTTTTCCAAGAACAGTCATCTTGGTCCATGTATTGCCGACAGCAGTTCGAGGCTGCGGTAGCAACCAATGGATGGGGCGAAGAAGAAAAAGCTACCGCACTCATAGTAGCTTTGAGAGGGCAGCTTTGGGATTTCTGCATTGGAGTTGCGGTATGGCGAGCAACATCGCGAACAGCTGTACCGGGCTCAAATGAAAACAAGCACACGAAAATCCGGTGAGAGTCTGCAGGAATTTGAAGCAGATATGAGAAGCCTTATCCAGCTCGCGTACCCAGAAGCACCTGGAATTTCAAGGAGCAGCTAGCAGTGCAGATGTTTATAGATGGACTCAGAGACCCGGAGATGGAAATAATTTTGCGTCTGACAAATTTCAAAAGGGGTAGCGATGCCTTGGTACGTTCGCTAGAAGTGGAGGCGGCCTTCAATACCTCAAGGCCGAAAGTGCGAGCGGTAACAATTGACGATTCCGAACAAAGATCTGGCTCAGCGAATGGTTCATTCAAAGAAGTTCTGGAGTAGATCAAATCATTAATAAGTAGAATGAACACCCAGAGGAAGAAAACGTGCTATAGATGTGGAAAACTGGGACATCATATAAAAGACTGTTGAGTGAGAATGTCGCAGAGGATTTGCTCTAATGCAGAAGGCCGGGACATTTGATAGAAGACTGCAGGGAGATAATTCCACAGAGGAAATGTTATAGATGTGGAAGATCAGGACATTTCATGAGAGAATGCAAGGTGAGAATGCCACCAAAATCCAACTCACCTGTCAGGATGCCGCCAAGTTCGCAATCACCCGCGAGGTCAAGGTCACCAAGGGTCATCCGTGTCAACAGTTTGAGAAGAATAACCGATAGCCTAAGCATACCAGGAAAATTGAATGAGATGGAAGTTATATGCACAATAGACACCGGAAGTGCAGTTTCCTCGGTACGCAGTGACATCCTTCGGCCAGAAAGCGTGAAGCCTATTTCTCCCAACTCCGTGCTCCGAACAGTCACTGGCGAAAATGCACCTATTCGAGGGAAGGCTGATATCACACTGATTCTTGGGCGACTTACCATCACAGATACAGTGTATGTCGCAGACATAGAAGATAAATTTATACTCTGAATGGGTTTTCATTCGACAACGAGAAGAAGATTATGGAGTTTGGAGAAGATTTTGTCCCTACAACTTCAGGACAGAGGAAGAGGCCTGCGAAACCGCGATTATCGAAAACTACGAGGATTCCTGCAGTATCGAAGAAAGTAGTTCGTGCTCCATCGGTGAGGACAAAACAAACCATCCTTGTAAGAGCCGCCAGGTGTCGTATTGGAAGTAAAAGTGACATTTCCGAATTGAAAACAACTGGAAGAGCTGACTTGGGCAAACAGAAAGTCCATTCGATTCAACAACCATCAAGAAGAGTCCCATTCACTAACCAACAAGAGATGCTAGAGCGTATTGACAGGAGGAAAGCGCGGCACTATCGGAAGGCAAATACTGGTGGATTTCAAGAAGGAGATCGAGTGTGGCTGTACAACCCTCGTCGCAGGATGAATGATGTGGTGTACAGGGTTCAACGTAGGCCTAGAACGAAAATGAAAGTCGTACACCTAGAGAGACTCAAATATCACAATGGGAATAACAAGATATTGTTTGATCGGGACAATCAAAATTGAGAGGGGGATAATGTTACGAATCTCCTAGCGCCGGCCCTGACGATCGTTAACGCAGATGAGGGGTCGAAGCGCGAACGTCATTTTTCCAAGAACTGTTGATTCAGAGCTAAGTGGAGAGAGCTTTGTGCGGAAGTCCAAGGGCAGAGAGTTTATCAGAGCGTTTATTACAGAGCATTGGATAGTTAGCGGAGCAGTTTAAGTATTTGTATTGTATTGTATTGTGATAAAGAGTAGTAATAAAAGTAGTGAAGTGTTGTTTGGAGTTTTATTCAACGAGCCCAAGGATAAATCGTAACAATACTTACATATTCTTTTGTTTATCAATTCCAAATTTATCCGCCCATTATTTGTAGTGTCAAAACAGGATTCGTCCATGTCATTGGTGAGAATCTGTATAAGTTCAGTCTTTTTTTGTATTTCATGACTGAGTTGGGTGATTTTTTCGTGGGCTGCTTTCAGATCAGTTTCTAATGATGCAACAGTATTCTCGAGTTTGTTATTGTTCAGCAATAGTTCCTTGCCTATCCTAGCAGTCAGTTCTAGATCCTTTTCTTTCTGTAACGGAAAAAGAAAAGAGAATATATCATTCAATTTTCCGAAGTTTATACGAGGTAAAATTCATGTTGAATTCAATAGGTTGATATATGCAAACGATAAACACTGTTTCTTGAGCACACCAAAGATACATGGAAAATTCAAATAAAATTTGCTTGGGAACAAGTCAAAAAGTGAGTCCTTGTTAATCCTAAGCTAGCGGCGAAGCTTCAACTTTCTGGGAGGGGGGCGTCGGCTGGTAAACTCACAACAAACAAAACCCTCACAGTATGAAGAAAGTTCAAATTTTTTAGTCTTTTTTCCACAACTTTGGTTCTTACAGATACAGCAAATCAAATCATATAATCAGATGTTTTCTAATTTGAAATACTTTCGGAAGTGCCGTGCTCCACTGTTTATTCCTTTAATACCACAAAGTGGTTGATTAAGCTAGTTTAAAAACATATAGTTGGACAGACCGATCTTTTATCCAATGATAATGAAAAAGATTTATTAACTTTTCAATAATTTTAGGAAGCTTTCTGTCTCAACTGAGAAGCAATTTGTGAGTTATTTTTATTTCTATTTGATAATAGCAATATTTGTCAATAACAATATCGATCAAAAACTTTTTCAATCGCACACTATGATAAATATTCTTCGCATACAGAGCAATCAGTCGAGAGAGAGTACAAATTTCCTAGTACTACTCGAATGAAAGACTTTGTTCACGAATTGTGATAACTCACTGATAAAATACATCACTCTAAAAATAATGATGAGAATTGAAAATATTCAACATAATCAAAATTTCAATTCTTATTTCTCAATAGATTCATAAAAAAATTAAGGTCACAAAGGGAACCTTAATTAAGAAAGTATATCACGGATTGAGAAATTAGTATACCTACTTAGATGGAATTTTAAATGAAAATGGAACCAGTCTATTCAAAAGCAATATGTTGTATCAGACGTCGGAAAAAATTCCCAAGACTAAATAAATTACTAGGTCTGTGAGTTATTCTTTTTGACGTCCATAATAATACGAATAATATACGTTAAATCTCACCTCTTCCAGAAGCCTTGTTACTGCTTCTATGTCATCGTAGGTCTTGGTCATTTGGCTCACACGATTGCTACATAGAACTGAAATGAACAAAACTGTGTGTGAACAAATAATAAAGGTTTATTCATTGATATATTGAAATATTATATGACACAGGCAGCTGGTTTATTAGAGCAGACATTCTTCAGGGTAAACGTGGTACGAGAAGAATTCTTAAGAACTCAGGCGCGTTGAACAATTTGAATGAGGTCATCTTTCCATTTTTCAGATCACCCTAAACTATAATCATTTTCCTTTGTTTCAACCCATAGCATTCTACGAATATAAGTTTGATCATTGCCGAATTAAAACAAGCTACGAAAAGATCAGGTGTTCAGGAGCAGAGTCGGTATGAAATCTGCGAACAAAACGTCAATATTAGGATTTCTCCTATGCATCCAACTAGACACTCGTTACCACTTCCATTCAAAGCACGTGATTTTTTCCACTGACCTTTTATTGTTCCAAGTAGACTCATCAGGTATATTTTCTAAGAAATGTATTGAGGGATTAATGAGTTTGAATAAGAATACAATAATATAAATGAAACTGTTTTGGTTAATTCTGAACTATTTTGAAATCTTATCGTGTGTCCTGTACATTTTGAACTGTATGACCAATCAGTAGTTATCTGGAATATTGCGATTGGAAGCTTGGGGTGATTCCTCTTGGTAGCATAGAACCGAATATAATTTCACTTTTTAGGCAGAAGAAAAACATATTTTTTTTGTTCATCATGACGACTCGGTGGTGTAGTTTGTTGATGTACTGCCATTAGGTACTCAATTCTTTTCAACATTGATCAGCTACCCAAATCACCGAATTTATCGAAATTTTATTTTATATATTCACACCCAAGAGAAGCCCTATAATGTTCGCAGAACACCGCGTCAATCAAGGAACAGGAGATACGAATTAACATTAACTTTAAATTAAGGAAGTGTGTAGGCCTCGGAGAAAACCTCCCTCGACAGGGAGTTCGAAAGTTCAGCTGTCATTGAAAAACATTAGGTCCTCGAAAGTAATTTTCAGGGTGTGCTATAATATATTCAATTATTTATTGAAAAAATAAATAAATATTTACATTGGGTTCTCAAAAAGATTAACGACAAATCATTTTGTTTAAGCCACATTTTCAACTCTTTCACGATTTTCTCTTAATCGGGTCTGATTTGAAAGGCTATATTTTTCTAACCATTTTAATTTTTGCAAGAAATGATATCATAGCCTCCAGAGTGAAATTTGGATACACCTTTGACCGGAAATACATTTGTATCCTATCTTACAACGACCACAAAATTCTCCGATATTGCCAGAAAGTAAGCTCTCTCATTGAAAATGAAGGTCTCAATTTGTTTTATTTTCCGGGTTATTTAAAGATATGAGTATTTTGGGATCAAGTTTTCTTTTTCTTTCAGTCCGAGAATAAACGCGAGAATGGATTCTATAATTAAATGTAGTTTTGCTGTACTCTTTCAGAATGAGAAATATGAATGGAGTTCTCATTGAAATGAAAGCCGGAAAAATTTAAGAATCGTCTGTTTTATTTGTGAAATTTGAAGTTTTTTTTAAATGTTTGTTGACCTTGACCTTTTTTGTTAACAATATGCTACTTTGAATTTCTTAATTTTTTCTCTCTAGCGTGAAATTCATTGTTCTGTCATTGACCCTATGGTGTACTTATTCAACGGAATGTACCAAATATTAAACACGCGGTATTTTATAGTCGACTTCTGTTTTTATACCCTTCCTATCGATTACTGGGACTCCTGGTAATCAAACTCGTATTGTGGAATGAATGTTTCTGATAATAAACATGATGGAATTGACATTCATAAATGACAGAATGGAGACGAAAAGAGTTTTTGATTTGATTGAAAAATGTGAATGACTCTTATGTCAATAGAGAATTTGATTATTTTCAAAGAAAGTCGATCTATCTTCAAAGTCAAGTATCTCGATGCTAGGAATTACGATCAATAATAATCTCATGTGAGATCGATCACTGAAGGTGTTTCCCAGAAGTTTGGATTTCTATTTCGTGCGAAGGAATCAATCTATTCATAAAACAAATTTATTATGTCAGGAAAATTGCAAGCATTCCTTTGAATATATTTCGAAATAACCTAAAATGCATAAAATATTTCAGCCGAATTTCAAGCCGGTAACAGCATCAATCTTTGAGCAACGAGAACACACCCTCATTTTAAATTCATCTGTGGTCAGAAAAGCGGCACATGATATTGTGTCGAGCTTTGTTCGATACCAAGATGCAAACAACAGAGGCAGGCTCTTGACTAGATAACGCGAGAATGTATAATTTTTCAATATATGTTTGATGGTATAGTGAGTCGATTGTTCATAAAAAAATTGTGGCCAGCTCAAAGAATTAATAATACGCAATCAATAGATCAAAATTTGCTTTCAACGTTTATTCTCCAAAAGACATCCTCTTGCCCCTTTTGATATTCGTGCATCCACCATTCACATGCAGTGTAGATGTTTGAAAGCACTTAAAAACCCTTTGTCCGACTAAGAACTTGTAGACATAACTATTTTGAAATGATCGTCCAGAAGACTTGCTATATTCAGCAGTAAAAAAAGAATTTCATTTCGGTGACGTTATTATATTTATATCATTGAATAATTTATATTGGTTTTATTTTATTAGTAACCTAAGAAATGTTAACATTGTTGAAGGACTCAGTAAAGTATAGGGTTAGACTAAAAACGGTAAATAATAGGCGAGGGAGTTGGTGCTATGGTTCCACATTCGCCTGACGATCCGAGGGTCGTGGGTTCGATGCCCCAAAGATTTTTCTCTGAGAATTTCTGTCTGTCGTGTTGGAGAATGACTCTGCCACGTTTTATGATTGACGGGTCCGCGAATAACCATACTGCTCCTGAGGTATGGCTTAGGGAGTTATCAACAAGAAGTTGGTGGCGTATATAATACGATAAATCATGTTTAATAGTACTGGTTTAAATACAAGAGTTTGTTAGAGAATGAATTTAATTTGTTCATACAACATGTAACCATTCACCGACATCAGAATAGTTCATTGACAAAAAAATCTAGCGAAAAGAAAGCAATAAGTTTTATTAATATTGTATATGTAGGGGACTTCCCGCTACCAATATGGACTGTATTTACTTCGATTAATAATATAAGAAAAGCCCACAATATTTTTCTTTCCAAAAATATATTCAACATGACATGTTTACATGACAAGGATTCATATCTTGTTTTTTATATATCAAATCGTATCTATGGAGAACATAAGCAACATATATTATACAGTAGGTGATAATAATACTTAACATACCCCCTACCTTGAAAGAATGTCTTTCGAAACTTTTAATACATATATAAAAAAAACTGAAATATCTAACATTAGTTTTCGATTGGTAAAGGACAAATTTTCGCAATTGCACGTTTAACAGTTCCATTTTTAGTTTTTAATGACACAACGCGCACTTTTTTGTCTGGTCCTGGAAAAACTTCAGATACACGTCCCAGTTTCCATTTCAAGGGAGGAAGATTATCTTCACGTATTATTACAAGCTGGCCAATTCCCAAGTTCTCCTGTGATTCTTGCCATTTGCAACGCTTCTGCAAATCTGCAATATATTCTTTGGACCATCGTGTCCAAAAATGCTGGTACATCATTTGAATATGTTGATATTTGGATAATCTGTTGACCGGTGCATCCATTAGATTTGGGTCCGGTAATGAAGTTAACCTTTTTCCAATCAGGAAATGGGATGGCGTTAGAATGTCCATATCATTGGGATCACTTGAGAGTTGGGTTAAAGGGCGGGAATTCAAAGCTGCTTCTACCTGTGTAAGCAAAGTATATAATTGCTCAAAAGTGAGTGAGGTATCACCAATGACCCGTTTCAAATGATATTTTGTAGATTTTATCCCTGCCTCCCAAATACCCCCAAAATGAGGTGAATTTGAAGGAATGAATTTCCAGTTTATTCCCTCATTCTCAAAATATTCAGTTAAATAATTTTCATCATTTCTTAAATAATTGAACAATTCTTTCAACTCCGAGTTGGCTCCAACAAAATTTGTACCGTTATCGGACCACACACAATTTGGTTTACCCCTGCGTGAGCAAAATCTCCTGAAAGTACCTATAAATGCTTCTGATGTCAATGATGATACCGATTCCAAATGAATGGCTCGAGTAGAAAAACACACAAACAGGCAAACATAACATTTCGATAATTTGGAGCCGCGACCAGGTTTGTCTTTACATAAAAATGGACCTGCATAATCTACACCAGTGGTAAAAAATGGAGGCATGGGGCGAACTCTTTTTTCAGGTAAAATACCCATCGATTGACACATTCCTCGGGGTTTATTTCTGAAACATCGAACACATTGATGAACAACTTTTCGAGCTAGATTCCGACCACCAATTACCCAAAAATGTTCCCTAATAGAACTGAGTAATAATAACGAACCACCATGAAGAAGTTTCTCGTGTTCTGCCTTGAACAATGAATATGTAAAGGATGTTTTTTAGCATAATCCAATTCTGATAACTGAAGTCTTCCCCCTACCCTGAGAAGGTTGGAATCATCCAGAAATGGACTTAAACATGCAAATGACTTTGATGGTAAACGTTTGCCCAACTTGATTCTTTCAATTTCATCAGAAAATGATTCTTTTTGAGAACACTTCACTAAAGTTTTCATTGATAAGTCTAATTCTGATGCTGAAAGAGATTCGCAAAGTTTGTTATTTTTGTTTTTACAATTATGAATGAATCTTAAACTGTATGCGATTGATCTTTTCAATATATTCATAGTTGAAAACTTTTCAAACATAATGAAAGAACTTATTTTTGATGTTTGGAATACGTTGACTTGTTTTTTCATTTCAGGTATAGTTTCTTGTTCAATATTTTCTCTTTTTGATGATGGCCATTCCCTTTCATGCAATGAAAGCCAAGTAGGTCCACTCCACCAAATATCACAACTTATGATTTTATCTGGGGAGATACCACGCGATAACCAATCTGCAGGATTGTCCTGACTTCTAACATGTCGCCAATCATCAATGTGAGAAAGATTTTGAATTTGAGATACCCTGTTTCCTACGAATGTTTGCAATAAGTGCGGAGAAGTACCTATCCAACATAAAGTGACAGTAGAATCACACCAGTATATTGTTTTTGAAAACTGAAGATTCAAAGATTTTTTGACTTCTGCCACTAATTTTACCTGAAGCAATGCGCCACATAACTCAAGACGTGGGATTGTTAAGGTCTTCAAAGGGGCCACTTTTCCTTTTGAACATATTAAATGTACATGAACGTTATCATCTACATCAATGCTTCGTATATATACACACGCCCCGTAAGCAGTAAGACTAGCGTCCGAAAAACCATGAATCTCTAACGTTTTATAGTTTTTGCAAACCACACGTCGAGGAATTTCAATTTCATTCAAATTATAAAATTCATGTTTTAGTTTTAACCATTGTGAATGAATACCAGTTGATAATGGTTCATCCCAACCGATTTTCAATGCCCATAAACTTTGGAGTAAAACCTTTGCAACGATAACACATGGACCTAATATGCCAAGTGGGTCAAATATTTTCGAAATATCTGATAAGATTGATCTTTTGGTAATCTTTGTGAAATCGGATGAAAAGTTGATTTTATACATCAAAGTATCAGATTTAAATGACCAATATAAACCGAGGGTTTTATTTTGTTCTTTTTCACCAAAATGGACTTCATGTGAAATTGATGATTCACCATCAATTTCTTCCACAACTAGTTTGTTGTTACTTATCCATTTTCGTAAATTGAATCCAACTAATTTCAGAATTGATGAGATTTGGTTGCCCAGTTGTATTGCTTCTTCAACTGAATCAGCTCCAGACAACAAATCGTCTACATAAAAATGATGCAAAATAGCTTGTGCAGCTTTGGGAAAACTTTCCAAGTTTTCTATAGCTATTTGTTTCAAACACCTCACTGCCAAATATGGGGCTGATTTTGTTCCATAGGTGACGGTGTTTAATACATATTCTTTGATATCCTCATCAGGACTAGCACGCCACAATATTCTTTGGAGACTCCTTTGGTCAGGATCTATCCAAATTTGTCTGTACATTTTTTCAACATCTGCGCAAATAACAAAACTGAACTGACGAAACCTCAATAATATTGATATGAGTTCATCTTGAATGATTGGTCCTTTAAATTGAATATCATTCAACGATAAATTAGAATCTGTTGGAGCTGAACCATTGAAGACAACTCTCAACTTTGTAGTTGCACTGTCTTCTTTCAGAACTCCGTGGTGAGGAAAATAATATGAAGGTTGATCATCAAAATCCGATGTTACTAAAGACATGTGCCCTAACTTCTCATATTCTTTCATAAAGTTTGTATACATTTCTCCCAAAGTAGAATTTGTCAACAAGCGTTTTTCTAAACCCAGAAATCTATTCAAAGCTTGGTTTCTAGAATTACCTAATAGAGTTGGTGAATCTGAAAATGGTATTTGTACCACAAACCTACCATCAAATGATTTTTCTGTCGTTTTGATAAATAATTCCTCACATTTTTTATCATCATCAGACATATTGATGGAAAGAGATGGTGGTTCCTCAAGGGCCCAAAATTTTTCTAACTGATCATGTAGATCGGAATTTACATTGAAATTACAATAACTAGCTGAAATATTTCTTGAGGAACGTCCGACAGAACCTGACATAATCCAACCAAGACATGTTTTTTGTAGAATAGGCTTTCTTTCTCCCAGATTGATTTGACCAATAGAAAGGAGTGAGTAGAAAATATCTGCACCTAATAAAACATCAATGGAACTAGATTTCGAAAATCCAGGATCGGCTAAAGGAAGATGATGAGGAATGTTCAAATGAGATAGATTCAGATTGAAACTGGGAATTCTTTCAAAAATTTGAGGAACAACTAAACAAGATATTGTGTTTCTGAAATCGTTTCTCAAAGATTGAAAATTAATGGAACATCTGTGCTTAATTGTTGATACTGTTTGATTGATACCAACAATTGATAAATTAATATTTTCCAAATCAATTCCCAATTTAGCACAGAAACTAGCAGTTACCAGGTTCGATTGTGAACCATTATCAAGAAGAGCTCTAGCAATATGGGGAACATTATTTTTATCAAAAACTTGAATCAATGCTGTGGATAAGAGAACCTCAGTGAAAGTTTCGTTCACTATTGCATTCAGCACCGAAGTATCAGATGTCTGAGAACCAGACGAAGTGGTTGCAACAGTATCTGTACAATTAGTAGTTTCCATATTGCTTCTATCAATTGAACAAAAATCACTGATCTTTTTTGTTTCAAAATGTAATAAAGTATTATGTTTGAGTCCACATTTTTTGCAACAACCATTATTACAATCTCGACTTAAATGTGATGACTTCTTCAAACAGTTCAAACATAATTTCATGCGCTTTGCATGCTCGAATCTTGATTGTGCATTCAAATTTATAAATTTTTCACAATCACTAATGAAATGCTTTCCTCTGCAACATGAGCAAGATACATTAGTCGTTGCAGAAAATGATTTGCATGTTTTTATTTCTGATCTAAACTTTTCATTCACCTTCTTATCATTACGATTACTTTCAATCGTTTCTAGAAGTTCAGCCCTTGATTTGAGAAAATTTTTTAATTCTATCAGTTCTGAACGTTTATTTTTAGGTTTCTGTTCTTCCCACTGACGAAAAGTACTAGCATCCAATTTACCACTGATTAAAAATATAATTATTGCATCCCAAGAATCAATATTCAAACCTAATGATTGAAGTGATTTCAAATGTTTTGTTATTGAATCCAAAAGTTTTCTCAGTTCACTGGAAGACTCCCGAACTAAAGATGGTAATGAAAATAATGACTTCAAATGATTGTTAATCAGAATATTTTTATTATTATATCGATTGCAAAGTAAATCCCATGCAATTGCATAATTTGCTGCGGAAAATTCTAATGAATGAATACCTGTTTGGCGTTTCCTTCCAGAGCATCACGTAAAAAATGAAATTTCTCGATATCACTGATAGAAGTATTCAAGTGAATCAGAGATTTGAATATGTCTCGGAATTCGAGCCACATATCCAGATCTCCTTTAAATTTTGGAATAGGTATCGGAGGCAATTTTGGTTTTGATGCTATAGCATAGGCATTTGAATGAATTTCAGGGTTTGACATTTGTAAACTTTTTTGTGAAATGTCATCACAAATGTCAACACTTTCTGAACTACTCAAAATATTTTTACAAATGGCAATAACCTTATGAAAAGAACCCTCAAATTCTTCTCTCTCTTTCAGTTGGCTATCTAATTCATCTTCATCGACAAGACGTTCAATGACTGTCTGAATTTCGTGAAATTCTGTTAATAAGACAATATTTGAATTCATTCTCGATTCAATTTCTAACAAACACGTTCTATCTAGTGAATTGCCATCTTGTATTTCAATTGAATAAACATCAATGAACTTCTTGAAGATGGTCAAACGGGATTTAATCACCCATCTTTTTCTTTTCAAATTTTTTATTTCATCTGTTATTGTACCTCACCAAAATGAACAACTATATACCAGCACACAGAATAGGAGAAAATTTATTAGAGGATAGGGAATTATAAAAGGATACTCTCAGTACTTATCCCAATCCAAACAAAGTTCCGCTGCAATTCAGCCTAACGTTGATTTATTTATCTTGATGAAGACTATTCCTTCGGTTTGATAACTGCTATTGAGATCGATGACTGCTTATGAGCCCAATGCTCTGCCAATGATAGTTGATCCACCGCCAAATCGAATAATCACCATCCAATACAGTGCTTGCAAACCTCTGCAAGTTCTAGAGCTGTGTCGATCAGCAAAAATTCTGTTCCAAATCCGTATCGATGGGACCAAAAATATGTATATGTAGGGGACTTCCCGCTACCAATATGGACTGTATTTACTTCGATTAATAATATAAGAAAAGCCCACAATACTTTTCTTTCCAAAAATATATTCAACATGACATGTTTACATGACAAGGATTCATATCTTGTTTTTTATATATCAAATCGTATCTATGGAGAACATAAGCAACATATATTATACAGTAGGTGATAATAATACTTAACAAATATTATTTATTATATATGAAATCCTGTGGATTTTCAAACAACTCCCTATTGGCGAAATATTACATCACATAGGTCGTACCAATCAACTCACTGGTACGGATTTAGTGGAAGAGCCATTGGCAACGGTGTGGCATATTTTTTGATGCGACAGTTGAAAAATGGATATGTTTTCAAATTGTTTCAAAACGACTGTTCCAGCATAACACACGTTTATTAATTCTAGTCTGTACCTGTTTGGTAATTTACATCACTGAACGTTGAAAAAAATGATGATGTTTTTTTTGTCATTGAAAATATCCAAACAGTTTTCTTAGGATACGCTGATATGAAAGCCTTAACGTTCCATATCCCAGTTTTAATTTTATAGTAAAAAGTCACCTGCAAATTCAAACCGCATTCCTTGGATGAGAAACGAAGTAGGGTGAGTAATTGTTCAAGGCCATATCCACTCAAATGATAGTCTAATCTGACAATTTGCTGGAGCATCAGGAACCAAAGAGCCGTTAACTCACAGTACTGCTGATTACCACGTATTCATTTCCTTCAATTACACCAAAATCAAAGACGATTTTATTCGCTGCACTGAATTTTTCGACTTATTGACAAGACTAACTCAGCTACATGATAATTATTTTAGCGATGATGCGACAGTCTATTCAATAGGTAACGTAAACAGACACAATATTAGTACAGTGTGAAAGATCGACGAGTTTTGAGAGATCATTTTTATTATATCATCAATCTTTTTCATAGACAGCATGATTAGAGATATGTAAAACAAAATTGATCACTCAATAAGATTCAGTTGAAAGTGATGATTATTCTCTGTCTGTTCCTAAGGTTCGGAATGAACTTTTTCCAATAGAGGGAAAAAAAGATCCGTTTGATATTCAAAAATAATTTTTGAGAACGAATGTGAATAAAGGGGGAAATATGGGAGAAGAAAAGAATGAAGAACTCTGATCACTCCATACTTGGTTCAACGATTCGTAAAAAATATTTATGAGTTTTAGGGAAACTCTATGGGGATCGTCTTGAAAGGGCTACCAGGTATAGATTTATTGAGGTTTGATTTGTGCGGGGTAATTTTTTTTATAGGATTAATTGATTTTCAACATGAAATACTTTTTTAGTTGAATCTATTCGAGAATCGAAAGATGATTCGAGCATAGATTGCCGCAATGAAAATATTGAGTATTGTTGAACATGTTTTTCCGGAAAAAAAAATGAAATCGAATATATATATTTCAACGAGAATAATACACAACGCGCATATAAATACACTAATAATGAACGAAATGAAGTCCGTTCGTAAACATTCCAGATAAGAAATATATACTTCCTAAGAAACGTTTACCAAATAAATCAAGTCATTTTGTACATTGAAAGTATTAATTCTAAATCCAAGATGGCTTCGCTTTAAGGTGAACAACAAATATTGGCCATTTGAAGTAATGGTACTATTAGTTCATGTTTTGCATTCTTGAGGCCTTTTTGAGTGAAAATTACTGTTTAAACGTCTTCAGTTGCTTTGTGTGCATGTTTGGCTAGTATTACAGCCTTATTTTACTCGTGAGTGTTATAATAGGAAATACTTCACCAAACTACATTCCAGATCAAAATGTTTTATAAAATTGGAGCTACGTAATATTCTGGATTACGTGGAAAGCAGAACTAGACCGTTGAAAGAGGGTGAAGCTGTGTTCAAAGCAGGACATGGAGTGGAAGAAAGTAACACTAAAAAAAGGAGTTTATGTTTGCGAACATTAGCTTTAGTAGAGCATCCACATGAAATCAATATATTGCTGGCTGATGACGGATGGAAATGCGTTCCTGCAAAGCGGGTTTATCTGGGCTCTGCAAACATATTGCAACCCTTATATTATTTTGTTATTAAGTAGGTAATGTCATTTCCTAAATATTATATAGAAGTAAAAGTTGATTTTCAATAAATTTTTGCATGTAATTAGCTTTTGGTGATAAATAAAGTATCAATATATCAGATTTAATAAAAAGTGTCACCGATTACAACAAATGTTTTATTTTTACTATCTAATAAATCGAGAGAAGAACCTGATTTTTGTTTTGCTACAAAACCTTTTTCTGTACTTTTACATTGTATAATTCAGTACTGAGTATTTTGAAGAAAACTTACAGAACATGAGGTTTCTTCAAAAGAAAAAGCTGAAGAAATACTCCAAATAATACTGGGTACTCCACTTCTAACGTGGAGGTCAACAACCCTAACGCTGAACTGATATCACTCGACTAACTATTCAATTCGTTAACAAGGTTATCATTCCAGAAGAAAATTGATAATATCAAGTGTTAGAGTAACTGATCTCACACCAAAGTTTCCAATCTTACCAATCATGAATGAATCATGCTTTTAAAAAAATGTGTCTAACCAAGGAGATACAATTGGCAGTTGTGCTACTGACTAATTGGGGGATAGTGCGAAAGGAAAAAAAACAGACTAGAAAGCTATGATTTATTTACATAAATGTAATCATACTTTGCTTTAACTATATATTAATAAATATTATACTATAGTCTTGAAAATGGCTTCAAAGTGGGAACTGAAACGTCCACTAAACTTCATTTTCAGACGCTCTAGAAAGTGGAGGCTACTTACAAACATATTTTTAGTTATTGGTTTACTAATTTTCAATATATTTTTCTTCCTGAGACAAAGCTTTTTGTCGTTGATGAGGAATTTATGTAGTGAAATAGTACTAGTATTATATAATGAGCACTGTGACACCGAGCACATTTTTCTCGATTTTGTAGAAATACTTCAATGAATTCGCTGCATTTTGGATTGTAAACCATAACAACACTTCATAATTATTTAACTCTTCGCACTTCTGTACTGTATTGAGTTATAAATATTTTCAAAATAATAATTTTAAATCCAACACTCATAAGACTCCACAGGAATAATATTTGTTGTTCACCGTCCGGTTAGTTCAAAGAAATTAAATAGATGGCAATCCCTTCGAAGTTTTAGCAAATAGGTACCTTCTGATCCATTTTTTGTAGATCTGCAGTTCGCAACATCAGGTTGGATTCAAATTATTTAGTTGATGTATTGGTTCCAGATTATGAAGTCCAGACGGTTCGAATTTTATCACATACTTATTATATTTTATTGATATTTTTATTCAGTTACATAATGCCTTCTAGGCCTACCAGATTGATTCCCTTTTTATACTCTGTTCGAATAGAGAAGACTGGTCCATTCGCGCCTCGAGAAAGGGAATCTTCGCATCGAGAACGTCTAGCGTTATCTCGATACGTCGATCGATCTAGGTAGAGATTCGATCGTTGAATGTAATTTTTTTTTCATGATGCTCATCGGCGGCGTTAGGGGATTTATATCGCTTTCGTAACAGTAATATATCTATATAAAATTTGCGAAGGTTTGCAGCGTGGGCCCGCCTGTAATTTCTCAGGTATATGAAAATTTTACTGACTTGGCATTTGCAAAATCAAACGTAAACATTAATAGCACTCTGACCAGCGCAATGAATTTTTATTACTCAATGAAAAAACAGCTCAACTATTTCTCTATCAATGGGAATTTTAAGATGAACCGTGATAAGAGAAAAATTATTCGAATGAAAAATATTTTAAATTTTGATTTCGTGTTGAGTAACGGCGTATATTATCAATGTAACTCGAACATATTTTGGAAAATGTGAAAAAAAAAACTTACGAAAATAGTTCAATGTTTCCCGGATCTGATCCGGCGACAGTTTTAGATCTGCCTCATCAACCTTAAGAGCCGGAGATGATATAAACCAATCCTGATTTTCGTAGCCTGTAACAAGAAACACTTGAATTTCAAATACATAAATTCTACTTGAAATCAAAATAGAGATGGGAGAACCTGACATTTCGAGACAAGATCTGAGATTTGATGACACAAATTACGAATTAAGTTCATGACAATTTAATGCATAATACAAAACAATTCAACACAATTTAACCAATCTCTCTTTGCAGATATTAGGGTAAATGAAGTAGGAAATTATATTTCTCTCGTTATCATGTTTTCATCCAACAGAAACATATTTTAATGATTACAACTTTGGCAACTAAGTTTGCCTTCAGTACTGAAAAATTTGTCATAGATAGTTGGCAAAAGAAGGCAGCGTAATATCAATTAGTTATTCTCAACCAACTTACGGAACACTCACGAACACGAAGGATTTGCGAAATGATTTCCGCCATGTTTGCAATATCTACAACTCACCTCCAAATTTGGTTAAAGTATCAGCTCTCAATCGGTACCTCGGAATTTGTTCTTCCAAGAGACTGATAATCTCAACTTCAGGTAGCAGTTCACCACTACACAGGTCTGAAAAAAATCACTATTAAGTTCTACTTGTAGACTTTAATTTATCAACGAATTTATACGGAAAGTTCTGTTATCAAGGTTAAGGAAGAAAGAAGGAAGTCAAGGTTGGGAATAGTGGGTCGTAGGAAGGGCCAAGAGCTCTAATTCATATACTTGAAGATAGTTATAGTAGGTTTTCTCAAACGATCAGAAGTGTACTAAACTAGCTGTTGTCCGCGTAGACGTCGGTCGAACCGAACCGTTTAGTCAACGCACGCCAGTAAAGCATTACACTTTACCCAGTTTTCTCCAACTTGATTTACGTATACCATTAATTTTCAATGAATTTTTTGTTCGATCACATTGTATTATAGCCTATATCACTCCTGAATAGTTTTAGTGAAATAATTTTCATGATCGGATCAGTATTTCCGAAGATTATCTTCTCACAAACGAAGTTAGAAACTGTACTTGTTTGATAATTGAATAGTTAGTAGTTTTCTCTATAATGAATTCTATACTGAACGATCTCGAAATAAAGTAAGACCCCATTAATCATTGTTCGTGAATGTATAAACTTCATACCCGAGATTCTGTAAATGTGCCATTACTCGGCGTGTGAACTGACACTCCACTTGTGAGAATGGTGCGGTGTGGCAAGTGCAGCACGGAGTGTCCAGAGCCGCAACACTGCGGCACTCCCGATCTCCACACGTCGTGCAATGTGCAATGGTACATCAATGATGCATATATACACTTCTTTGAGCCCCTGCATATTTACAACGGATACCTGAGATGTTATCAATTTGTGAGGTCTCAGTTTTCACGAATCGAAAGAGTACTCAGATGGTAAAAAAACTTTGTTCAACTTTACCAAAATGTTCATAAAATACTAAACAATTTCAACTGTAAAGCATTCAGGTAAGATTGAATTGAAAAATTGGGTCATCGTGCAAAAACATTACATGCACTCGTTATCTCATCGTCTTCCAAACTGGCAGTTATCCAAATGTTTGACGATATTTCGTTAGTTCACGGACGTAAAAAAATAGATGGTCTCTATATTTTTGCAAGTTTTGAGTCATGTCTAATAAAAACCTATCGATATTTTCAATTGAACGGTCGAATAACTTCTCCCTATCGATGATGGTCAGTGACTTCAAGTCACTAATAAAAGGGAAAGAACATCTCTCGCAACCAGAGCGGTTTTTCTCGATATATATTTCGGGATCTATTATAGTTGATTGAAGATTCACGATTTTCAGAAAGATTTGCTTTTAGAAACTTTTTGTAGGGATCTTTTTCCCTAACACCAAACTTATATGGATTGATGGTATAAATTTTCTTCTCCCGAAGATTATTACCTTATTAGCGAAACGGGCGTCGAGTGCTAGTGGTTAGAATTATTGATTACCATTAAAAGTTTCTACTGATACCAAAGGTTTCAATGTTACTGATTATGAGATTTGCTTTTATAAAAGGACGTATTTAATTATCACAACCGATTCCGGAAATGTTTTTACTCAAGAATCAATAGACCGAACGGCACAACGGCACTGACAAATTTTTGCAACACTTTTTTATAGTATGTGCAAAAACTTAGCGTTGCGTGGTATCTCTCATATAAACACCAGAATTTTGAGTTTGTTATATATATATATATATATATATATATATATATAATATATATATAACACTAATTTTTGACAACTTTTTACAAGCTGCCTTGCATTTTTTACACATAAAACCATCGAGGAAATTACAAAAATAATTGAGGTATACTATTTCAAATAGCACAGGGAGGCTCAAAACTCGACCAAAATTGTAACGAAAAAATGTGACAGACTGCTTTCCAGATATTCAGGTAATTATTATTAATTAGCACGTTTTCAATTACTGGCATACTCGTCACCCAGATATAATTGAGAGGCTTACTCCACTGAACTTGCGAAAAACAAAAATCATTTTGAATAATTGTTCACACTATGTCTTTAGCAGAGGCAGCCTATTTGAATGGGTACATAATAATAAGTGATAGTTTCACTACCTAATGAAGTTGCCTCAATCTTGTGGGAAATGGTTTTTTCCAATATCCAAGATTTTTGATATTTTGTAGGTCATCCTGATCAAAATGCGCTATCGGCACTACCTTCCCTACCGAGCGGTTTGGGATATACAGGGCGTTATAGATTGAGAATTTGCCGATATTGCTAGTGTTTCCCCAAGAATTTCTAGTAAGTTTAGTTCATGGTACGTTTTTGAAAATAACAAAACTTGTTCATGTCAATGTATTGGGATATACAGGCGATTTAAATGGTTTCATCAGATACATAGATTTCACCATAAGAAACTGGAATTTCATAAATGGAACTATTTTCAGTGGAACCTGACACAAAAAATACGGGGTGTCATCAAGTGATAGATCACTGTTTGCACTTACCACTTTTTTGGGACTCTGTACTAACAAAACAGTTGAATTAGAAGAGTTTTGTTCGAAGGAATTCTTATTTTCTGATAAGGATCGACTTTCTACAAAATAGGTATATCTAATCCAAGACTTTTTGATGAATACTGACAAATTTGAAGGGTGATTTTTTTTGAAAATCAGTGGAGAAATAACTTGAATAACACAAAAACCTGAGTTAGCACAGACGTGAGTTTCTCGATTTGTGAAAATCGCCACAAGTGATACCAAAAAATTGACCTGAACCAAGATTTTCCATTTGATTCTCCTGTATTACGAAAATGAACAATTCTGAATAGCGGGTCCAAATGGTGATAATGAGCGCAACTGGCATGATAACAATTCTCGATTAACAGGTGTTTTCGTTAATCACTGAATTCATTGTTTAGATATTTGTGAAATTTCGAAATATTGTATTTAAACCCCTGTAAATCCGTAAATATTAACAGGTAGTTTGTTGTGGGAATATTTCCGAGATCTTTCGGGACCACGATTATTATCTGATTGCAGTAAATAAAAGAGATTGAATGAAGCAGGTAACCAAATAAGGCCATTATCGACATTTCGACCCTTCATTTGGTAATCGTTGCTAACAAATGACTCATAACAATTCTTTGGATTTCACTCTAAAATCGAATGAGCTTATGCATAAAAGTGAGAGGGTACTGTTGACTATGATGATTGTTCAAACGATTGTTCGACAGGAAGACCAATTCCTTACAGCCTGCCTTTGAAAGAGAAAATACTTGAAAAAAAAACAAATCATATTCTGCAAAAAAACGTTCTGCTGGGTACTTCACGTAAAACCCAGGAGTTGCGTTTGTTGGAAAACACTATACTTACAAAATACATTTTTTCCACTCTCACTAGTTGTAATGGTGTAAGAAGTTAAAGGATTCATTACATTTTTTGGTAATACATTCGTGCAAGTTGTAAGTCAACTGGTATCATTCGAAACAGTATGCCTCCATGCATTTTGTGAATTGAGCGATGTTTTGATTAGAACAGACACTGGGAAGGGTATTCAATCAAATTAGTGTTGAACTTAATTAACAATACGAATTCTGGGATTCATTTGAGGCACACTCTAAAAAATTGGTCCGAAATATTTATCACTGCCGCCCCCGTCTATCAATAAATAGAATTCCAAAATACCTTGTGTATTGCCTGCGTCTCAGTTTGATATCTACCATTATTCTGGATATAAAAATGGAATGAATCAACAGATTATTCATCAAGTACCGATAGTATATTGAGAAAAAGATAAGATATGAGAGGGGACATTAAGGGAGAAACGATTGTAAACCGAACTATTTATTTTTCAAAGCTAAAATGCACAGACAATATTTCCAACCTGATGAAGAGAATGTGAACTTTTTACACTGCACTTGAAATGAGTCAATGGTAGATAGCACAATTGAAAATATTTCTTGTCAACATGGTCGAGGCAGAAAAATGCCTCAACTTCGGCTAAGGTAACACTTTTCACTTGCTGAAGTGGAGTGAATAGACAGCATTATTATGATAATATTTTGGAATACTTACTCAGTAGGTAGGTATACTGTTTACGTATGAAATAATTATAATTAGTCAAATCAAGATGCTATGATTGTATGTAACAAAATGTATAATAGAGCATGAATGCATCCAAAACCCTGTAATGATTAAATGAATAAAATTATAAAAGTATATGTGAAAACTGTCGTGGTGTAAAGTAAAACACTTGCACACTACGCGCGTTTCGCTAAGTCGGATCTATCAAAACTTGTTACCTAAGAGATTTTCTGATTCCCCGAACAGTTTTCACGATATTCAACAATACAACTTATTATTGTTTATTTATTATTAAAAGTGTATATTTTTCTGTTTATATTTCGAATAACAATCATTTTTGCTATGATATTTCGCAATAATGAATTTTAATAAGGATTTTCTCAGCATTTTCTAGCTTCGAATCGTCAGAGACACACACAGAGACACTATCAAAAGCTTTCAACAGTTTTAATATAACACACGTTAGAAAAATTTGCATATTTTCGCTATCGAAGGTAACCATATAAACTTCCGAATACATACTGAACATGAGATTGTGTTAGCCACTGACTTCTTTTAGAAAACTCCACCATCCTTATCAATATTCTTCATGGAGTTATACCAAACTACCTCTGAAGATATTCAAGGCATGTTCCAGAGATCAAAATATGCCTTCATTTAATAAGCATGGGACCAGAAATGTATAGCCTCTGATATACGACATACAATTTGTGTTTTAATTTTTCTTCCGGTTCAATTTCCGTCAAAACATGTTTTCGCTCATAAAAGTGACATGAGAACTTATTCTTTTTATGTATTTTTTATGCAGTTTTAGATTCTTCTCAACAAAAACCCTACTTAAACAAATTCCATTCAATGTACGAAAAAGTAGAGAAGAGTGCAAGTCACCCACTAGCTATCATGTTACAAGTTTAAAAAAGTCTCATTTTGTATAACGAACGCGAATTCTGAGGGATGAGCATAGAGAGATCTCGCAAAGTAGCGTGAGTTATAGAAAATAAAATTTTCTATCGTGTTACATACAAGATTTTTTTTATATTAGACGAATTGTTGTTCAGAGTATTAGTTGGACAATAACAATATCAAGCATGTGCCAAGGTGAAGACATTATCAAGTTTTTCTGTATTATTTTGGAATTTGAATATTTTTTATCATGCAATGCTTGTTGAAGTGATAAGTGGTTGTGAATAGACAAACAGAAATAGTCTTACATCAATATATAGAGGAAGGAAGACTTTATAAATTTTTATGTCAAATGATGACAATACGTGTATTCACAATCACCATATTAACGGAAATGAGTATTTATTTGAACCTTCAAGATATGTGTCGTACAACAAACTATTAAAACCAAATAAATAAAAAGTAATTTATTTCAGTCCAGCCTTAGTAAAAAAAATTAAAGCTGACAGGAGTAGAATGTCAACTTCGATATTAGATTTCAGTCAAAAAACTTAATACATTTCTGACGACTGAAGAAAATGTATAAATGGTGGAAAAATCTACTTTTGACCTAAAACGCGCAATGAAAATATTCACGAAGATAACTTCATAACACCTCATACAACGAAATGTCACAAAATTGGTTATATTATAAATGCACAACTATTGAAATTGAGAGGAAAAATCTTTCAACTTCGTTTACTCACGCTGAATATTTTGCCACTTTCTACGTTGACCGAGTGTAGATTTTCCGACATTGAAACGAATTTTGTTTTCTTGAAATAATGAAGTGGTTTTTCGATCAAACCGCAGATCAATGATAATAATGAACCAGCATCCGTTCTTTCGGCAATTGCGTTCAAGGTTGATTGAAATAATTACTAGTAAGGTAACAAACATACACTATTGTTAGATCAACTATGTACAAAAAAACTTGATGTGGAATAGACTCAACAGGTACCGTATTTAATAACTGAGTGCTTTGTTCATGTATTGAATGAAACTCTGTAACTCTCTTGTAAGCTACTGAGATTCAGATAATGATATGGATTACCTACATAGGGTTATAATCCAGCATAAATATAAGATTTAGTATTGAAGAATGCAACAAACCGATTTTCATTGCTTATTGAAGATTCAAATGCAAATCAACTAGTGTTATTGATTTTAATAACTACAGATGTCACAGGCAGAACGAATCAGGGAAGGATTTTCGAATCCGGAGAAATGCGAAATTACCAGAACCATTTTTATATTCGTAGTACTGTTTGAAAGTAATCATTTTGAGGTGTATCAATATTTGTTTCGTATTTTTCTAGATTTCTAACCTACCACAATCTGAAAAAATAAGAATTAATATTTAAATCTATACAAGTGTAGAAGATTTAAAATCTGCCTTTCTACACTTGTACAGATTCCAATATTAATTCTAATTTTTTCAGATTGTGGTCGGTTACAAACCCAGAAAACTACGGAACAAATCTTCGTAGTATTTTTGGTTTGGGTTCTTGATCTACCACAATCATAAATATGTCAACTATCAAATCTCTGACATATTTTTGAAAACGATCCTAGAAGAAAAATATTTGAGAACAAGTTTTGAAAAATATTCTTTTGAATATATATATATATATATATGTATATATATATATAGGTATAAATATATATATATATATATAAATATATATATATAAATATATATATATATATATATATATATATATATATATATATATATATATATATATATTTCGGCTCACCATTTTCACAGCTAACAACCAAATATCCACCTACCTTCCAACACCCAAAGACACAATCCCTAACGACACCGAAGGAATATATGAAATACCATGCTCTAACTGTCCCAGAACATACATCGGCCAGACCAACCGACGAGTGTCCTGTAGAGCATATGAACACGAACTAGCAGTCCGTAATTCTGACACAAACTCAGCATTATTTCAACATCATTTGGAAACAGGCCACAAAATAGATTTCAAAAACACCAAAACCGTTGCCACAGCCAAAACCCTTCAAACCAGAGTTACCCGTGAAGCCATTGAAATCGAAAAACGTCCCAACTGTCTCAATAAACGCGACGATTCTCAAAGACTCCCCAATGCGTGGAAACCACTCTTGGTCCGACATACTTCCATTTACTCCGACTTGAGTACTAATCCGTTCGAACCTCCCATTGACCGTTTGATCCCTGATCCTGCCATAATTACTAATGAACCCTTAAATCCTACCAACCTTCAATCCTCGATCTCCAGTGAACTAGTCAGACAACTCAGACCTAGACGCAAAGTCACTCAGTCTTGAAAATGGCTCCGAAATGGGAGCCGAAACGTAGACAAGGAAACCATTCCAGACGCGGATCAACCGGAAGTTCCAGCCAACATATATATATATATATATATATAATATTAGGTAATAGGAATCCACCCACCACAAAATAATAATGACTTTAAAACAGTACCAGAACCAATAAACCAATATTTATCAAAATATCTAAGAGTAAATGATAAGTTTATATTATTTTAATAATTTGATCATTCAACTTAACCTGATAAGAATCTATTTTGAATGTATAGCGAAACCATATGGATTCATTCGAGCATTGTACTTATGAAAACATTGAAACTCACGTCCTAAAATTTGTGTTCAATTTTCAATTTATCAATTTAGCCAATGTATACTTCGTAAGCCTCTTGTATTGTGTACTTGTAAACACAAACCAATCAATTTTCCTAAATTTAGCTTTGCTACCTCCAGATGCCAAGTTGGTCACGTGGTCTTAAATGTCCAATTGTTTTTCCTGTCTGGTTGCCGTTTGATGATGCATATTCCCATTACTGCACTCAACAAGGAACATTGTTAAGCACATTTAAACACATACGCTCGTTGTTTAGTGATGCGAACTCCCGATGATAATTTGATACGATTTTTTGCGACTTTATGGAAAGAAAAGGCCACACAAAAACTTTACAACAACAAAATCCGACGTATGTACACCAAAAATAGAAAGGTACTAGGATGGCATAAAACTAAATATGTTAGACGAGCCCAGTTCCTTGTTTTTTGTTAAGTGTTACATTCACTATACAGATAAAAAACGGTGAGTGTGGCGAAGACTCCACATCTACTGAAAATTATTACTTTTAAAAGCCTTTGTTGTCGATCATTTTCTTTCGTAAGAGTAATGCTAAATAGTCTTCTGAATTTCAGTCAAATATTCGCATATACCAACTCATCAAGTCCCGACTGTTGTGAGGAAAGAGTACTTGAAGAAGTAAAAAAATGCGGTTAAAACGGAGAATTGTTAAATTAATGCATTTTGAATATTTCACGAATATCCATTATGGTCTTACTCGAACAAGGTCAAATATTACACTTCACTGCGTAATGTTTGCATTCGAGTTTATTTGAACTTCTCCCTGACAATAAATGAAACCGATTATGTGCGGTTATAGTAGAAAAATAAATGAATGGTGTTAGCCTCCGTTTGTCGCAGAAACTTATATTAGTGACACTTAAAATCATCATTTTTCAAAACAATGTTTTCAGCGTTAGGAAAATTGGGAAAATCTTGTTTCGTATCATTACATAATGAGCGTAAAAATAAACTATTGCAAATTTAATAAACAAGATAATTATTCCAGGACGTTTATCTGAATTCTATAAAGTTCATGAAACACTGCACATCTTGTACGTAGACTTATGAAACGATTTTGAACATCTTGCAATCTAGCCCCATTCTTCGGATGAGTATTCCTCTTATATTTCCGTGCAATCGTAAAACAATGAAATCGACATAATTCTTACAATTCTGCTCCTAACGGTTACTTCATCTTTGATTCCCGCTATTGAAATTTCTTTAATTGAAAGAGAGAATGTTGCGTATACATTCATTCATTCATAGGCTTCTCTTCATTTCATCGAAATGTGGAACAAGATTCCGTTAGAATTTGAGCCGTGCCTAGAAACACGCTAACGTGATAAATCCACGCAAATGTCGCCTAACTTATAGGAATCCTTGTTATCAATTCGCGGTTGTTTGAGCAGATAATTGATCCAAGCTTTTTCTTACATGCATACAGATTCACACGAAAGGGATGCCCTAAAATGTTCAAAGAAAACCGCTTGAATCAAGGGACAGGAGAAACGAATTAACAATGACTTTACATTTCTGAAGTTTGTAAGCCTCAGGAAAACCCCACTCGGCAAGAAGTTCCAGAGTTCAGGTCATCCGTGTTGATACTGCCAAAGATGGAACGATTGACGCCAATAATTCAGAAGAGCACCGAACGTGGAAATATATATATATATATATATATATATATATATATATATATATATATATATATATATATATATATATATAGAGGAGAGACAAGTCTCCGAGTTAATAGTACTGACGCCAATGTCTGCCTGTATTTTTTTTCTCGTGATGATATGGGGACTCTGGAAAAGGAACAAGTATGAAGAGTACTGTCGTAACCGAAACGAATTGGGCGACAGAACTAACCCCTCCAGAACACCTGCATTTATTGCATTTATTGATCTATTTATGAGACGATACTACATCAACAACCTCATGTAGAGACCTATCAGACAAGAAACTCTTCAACAAAGGTCACAATTGAGGAGATAAACCATAAGACGGCAGTTTAGAAAGGAGACCCCGATGCCAAACTCGATAAAGCGCTTTTGAAATGTCTAGTGAAACAACTAACGGTAATCCGAATTTTTCGATAGAATGCAGCCAAATATGTGAAACATACGCCATTGTTTGATTTCTGATTTGCTAAATTTCATATTGATTGTTTTTTCCCCGACTATGCAAAGCGATGCAATTGGTCTATAATCACAAGATGAAGTTTTCTTCCGTTCTTTAGGAAGTGGCTGAACTGTGGCTGTTTTTCAGGAGTCAGGAAAAACCCCAAGTTATACAAGAGGTTGAACAATTCGCAAATTACCGGTGTTTATTCGGGGGCACACACTTCAAGAACAATTGCTGAAATTCCATCAGATCCGCAAGCCAGGTTCATTTAAATATGTCTTTGATTTTTTGGTGCCATTATTGGTTATCATATACTTTATTTAAATTTATAAGATTTTTTGTTTTTGATTAAATTCAACAGTATACTAAAAATCATTATCTAGTTGATGTTGTTCTTGGTGAAAATCAAAAAAAGAAGCACATAATCATGAAACTCGTTCAAAACTTGTTGAATGTCAAAATAGTCCTCGTTCGTTTTGTTCATTTACTAGAGCTGCCAAAATTTCACTTTCAGTTCATTTTCCCCTTTAACCAAAGGAGATGGATCACAAGCCACCACTGCCCAACAAAAAGCAAATATGTTTGCTGGAAATTCTACTCTGGACACATCGAGAAAAGATCCCCCGAATATCACGCCTCAGTCATATGCCTGAGATAATTTTTCACCAGCAAAATATAAGAAATATTCTAATGGACCCGAAGACGAATAAGGCTTGCGGATCCGATGGAGTCCCAGCAATTGTTCTGGAAGCATGTGCCCCCGAATTGACACCAGTATTTTGCCAATTATTCAAACTTTCATATAACTTGGGTTTTTTTCCCAAGTCCTGGAGGACAGCAAGAGTTCAGCCAGTTTCCAAAAAAGGAGTGAAAACTTTACATTGTAATTATAGAACAACTGCATTGCTTTCTATCATTTCCAAAGTCATGGAAAAAGCAATCAATATGAAGCTTATCAAATATGTAGGGAAATCAGGAATAATTAATGATCTACAATACGGATTTCGCCATCAAAAATCAACCAGTGACCTTGGCTTATGTTTCTCATATTTGGCAGCATTCAATTGAAAAATTCGGAGAAACGATAGCTGTTGCACTAGATATTTCGTTTCGATATAAGCGTCTGATCGAGTTTGGCATCGGGATCTCCTTTATAAACTACCGTCTCATGGTTTACCCCTCAGTTGTGTGCTTTGTTGAGGAGTTTCTTGTCTGAAAGGTCTATGTATCTGGTTGTTGATGGAGTTGATAGAAAACATCTTGTTCAGTACAAAGTTTTGCAGACGACGGTACTCTTCATACTAGATTCTCTTCCAGAGTTCCCATAACAGCTCGAGAAACAAAAATTCAAAGAAACATTCACGTACATAAAATCAACGATAACTCGGTAAAAATAATAGAATAGGGTAACATGAACTCGGTGGAATTCAATGCTAGGAAAACCCAGGCAAGTCTCTTCTCAAGGATAGACGATATATCATCATCTAGTATTCAGATGTCAGGAGTAATTATTCCTACAGTGTCATGGGTAATTATCCGTTAAGGTAGTACCTTCATTTGGTCGAAATTTATAGAAAAGGCTGAAATACATATAACTGAAGAATTGTTAGGTGCTTCCGGGCTTCTGAGCCGTGGACAACAGGTTTTAAGGCCTGACGTTTCGTCTGCATCTGCGGCAGACATTTTCAAAGGCGATGCGGCAATGGTCGAAGTATCCTTCTCTGCTGCGAGGCTTTGATCTGATGTGGTTCAGATGATGAGTCACTCTTTATCGAATCTGGGTTCGGACGGTCGATTGATCCTAATTGATTATTCGAAAGAGTTTTTTCTCTCATTGGGAGGGTTCGTGCATTTTGAACTGCTGGCATCCATGTTCTATGAATGTTCAGGCTCTCTTCTTTGCGGTTGAAGTTGTTTTTATGTTTATGAATTTCTATGGCCTCCCTATAGAGCCTGGGGTAATAGCTCCTACTTGTGTCCATTCATAGAACATGGATGCCAGCAGTTCAAAATGCACGAACCCTCCCAATGAGAGAAAAAACGCTTTCGAATAATCAATTAGGATCAATCGACCGTCCGAACCCAGATTCGATAAAGAGTGACTCATCATCTGAACCACATCAGATCAAAGCCTCGCAGCAGAGAAGGATACTTCGACCATTGCCGCATCGCCTTTGAAAATGTCTGCCGCAGATGCAGACGAAACGTCAGGCCTTAAAACCTGTTGTCCACGGCTCAGAAGCCCGGAAGCACCTAACAATTCATTAGTTGCCGGCCGTGAAAGTCTTCAATCTTTGATACATATAACTGTTAGATTTAGTGATAACACGCATTTTTGCGAAATTTGAGCGAGATTGACCTTTTCGTTACCGAGATAATGAATTCAACATTTGCATGGGCTCTTATGGAAAATCGGAAAATTTGACGCAAAATTGCGTTTTTAGTAAAGAACGAATTTATAGACATGCGCAAAAAACCGATTGTATTAAACTATAGCAAAATTGAAAATTTCGTGCGAAATTTGAATGCATTTCACCTTCTAGTTATTGAACTATGAGACAGAGAAGTTTACATTATCGCACTCGCCGCAGTAGCGAGCCGGACTATGTAGCAACGTCGCACGAGTTGCTCTGTTGAAATGGTTGTCAAGTACTCGGCGCAACAAACTAAAGTCCCGTCTCACGCGCAGCTATGCCAAAACTTTTTTCTTTATAATTTGATATTTTATTGGAAATGGAAGGAAAATTATAAAATACTATTGGATACTATGAAAAATTATCGTGAATTATAAGAAATCACGATAATAAAAGAATAAATTAAAAGAAATTATAAAGAATCACGATAAACTTATAAATGATGGGGCATAATAAATTTATGACATTGATGAATGATGAATGAATTAGAAGAATGGCGAACTTGGAAATTTGGGCGTAGTGATAAAAACAAATTATGTAAACATGTGCGGACGCACTGCGATGTAAACTCAAGATAATATTTCTACAACGAAATTGATTGAAAGCGATAGGAATTGCAAGAGTCCAATAAAGTGGAATTATTAATTATTTTGCAGTAATGTAGAAAGATAATTCAACTTTTTCTTTCAACGATTTGCAATACAAAAATGTTTGGTACTTATATTCAGTTGCACATGGCTTCTACAAATACAAATATTTTTGGTACTTATATTTAGGTGCACATGACTTCTTACAGGTACAAATATTTTTGGTACTCAATACAAATATTTTTGGTACTGAATATACATATTTTTAGTACTTATATTTAGGTACATATGGCTTCTTATCACAAGCAAGTTTTGAAAGTCTCTTGTCAAAGCGTTATCTTATTGTCTATTCTTTGGAGTGTAAGAAACATTCGACGTCACATAGTTAATTTTGATGTACTTGTACATATTAAGTCGTTAACCATATTTGTTTTACTGTAATTTTTGAAATGATTGCAATCTGGTGCCATAACAAATAAAATTATTAGCAAGGACTTCACGAAATTATTTGGGCAATTATTTCTTGAAATGAAAATTCTCAGCGAAAAAACCAAATCAGGAATGAAGAAAAGAATTATTGAGTGCTCATTTCTTGAAATGATTACCTAACAACATTGTCAAGAATTTTTTTCACTTTGATTATTCGCATTTGTCTATTTTCACCCCACAGCATTTCTCTAATGCCATTTTCTCCACTTTCTTGGTAAACATTTTCGAGTTTTTCGTTAGCTATACCCGCTTCAGCAATTCTCTCAATCATTTTTTTCGAAATTTGACCACTCAAAGGCACAAGCGTATTCACAGAACTCAAGAGTCCCACCCATTTCTCGCACAGCAGAGTATGCAGCGTTGCCGGATCTACGGCTCCATGTAAAAGCACGAAAAGCGCGGTACACTCGGGCGGAAAAGTATACACGCTGCCGCAGCGCAATAGCAGCGCTTCTTCACTCTCGAGAGGGCGAGAACTTTTGCGCCTGACGTTAGCGCTGGTACTACCTTAAGCGGACTCCATCTTGATATAAAGAAGTTTTTTGGTGGAACTTACGTATTTCGGCCTCCTGAACAAAAAAGTCTAATAAAGTTTTTGGGGCTCGCAACTAGTTTCGGAGATACGGCCCCCCAAAGACAGGAAATCGGGGTTTTCAGGGTTGACATTTATGTTTGTTTATTCAGCCAATTCCGCTCGAAATTCATCCTTCTATTGTTTTGCTAACCTCGAATTTCTATGAAGATTTCCCTTTTAGAGCTTTGTTGTGAAAAATGCTTATAATTCTATTGAAAGTGATGAAGAAGGTGGTATAGAATGTGTATATTGTGCTGATAGAAAGAAGGATGAATTTCGAGCGGAATTGGCTGAGAAACAAACATAGGCGTAAAACCCCGATTTCCTGTCTTTGGGGGGCCGTACCTCCGAAACTAGTTGCGAGCCCCAAAAACTTTATTAGACTTTTTTGTTCAGGAGGCCGTAACACGTAAGTTCCACCAAATATTTTTTAATTTCACGATGGAGCCCGCTTAACGGATAATTACCGTGTCATGTATCTGGATGCTGGGAATTACGATCAATAATGATCTCTCATGGGAAAACCACATGAGATCGATCGCTAAAGGTGCTTCCCAGAAACTTGGATTTTTATTTCGTGCGAAGAAATACTTCGCTTCTCGTCAGCTTCTAATGATCTAAAAGACTCTGATACGACCTGTCTTGGAATATAGTTCTCATGTGTGGAGTTCGGCACCAAAACATTCATTGAGGCTTCTCGATTCTATTCAGAGAAAGACAATCCGTCTTGTTGGCGATTCTTCGCTCACAGACTCGCTCACTTCATTGGAATATCGTAGAGGGGTCGGAGACTTGTCTCTCTTCCATAGATATTTTCACGGTCGGTGCTCTTCTGAACTGTTATCAATTGATCCACCTTTGGCAATATCTACACGGATGACTCGACTCGAGGCTTACAAAATTCAAAAATTCAAAGTGAATGTTAATTCGTATCTCTTGTCCCTTGATTCACGCGGTGTTTTTTGAACATTACAGGGCTTTCCTTTCGTGTGAATCTGCATATGAAGAAACCATATTTCTAAAATTGGGAGTGAAAAATAATGATATAATAGCCCAAGTACATAAATAGAAAAGTCAGATTTCTTCGGGTACAGATAATCGTTTCAAATTATTTGTTCCGTAGTTTTTCGGGTTGGTAACCTACCACAATCTGAAAAAATAAGAATCATACAAGTGTAAAAGGGCAGATTTTCAATCTACCCCGAAAAGTTGCTGCGTCTATTGGAAAACAGTTCTTCCTAGATAGAACGAGCCCAATTAGTCAGGAACTTCTCGTATAACTCAAAGTTTGCCTGCCAAAAAAAATAATAAGAATCAATTTTTATATGAAAATACTTATCGTTAACGTTTCGGAAACTAAATCCGCTTCCGTTCTCAACACTTCGAAACTTCTAGGCAAATTCCTGTTCAAATGCAAATATCTCTTGTAGGTAAACTTCGTATTTGACATTTGTCAAATTATTTCAAATTTGACATAACATTTTGTCCTTCAGGAAAGGCAGCCATTCGCGATCCATATCAAGGAAACTCATAGATATGCATTCTTCACCAATATCAATTCTCATGTTTTCTGATTGTGGTAGGTTACAAACCCAAAAATCTACGCAAAAAACATTGATCCACCACAAAATAATGACGTTCAAACAGTACATTTCAAATTAGTTTTAAACGAAGTAATAAAAAAAAATTGTCAATCGAACATACAGGTGTATTTTTATAAAAAATCAAAATAAAAAACAAAAGAATCATCAATGAAATGAAAGGCATTCTCCAATACAGTTATAATCAATACTGCTGGAGCGGAACACTGCGATTGAATGGGTCCTGTGACAGTAGATGGATGGTATTATCTATGTGACATGTGAAATAAATTTATTGAAAGTTCCTCCAGATCATTTTCAGATGTTAATATGAACAAAGTATAATTAATATTACTTTGCACCAAGAATATCAATGATTACGCAACGAATTCGATAAATTTATACAGAAATATGAAAAAAATCTGATTAATTTCACAAATTTGATTAAGCTAATTACAGATGTCAGGACTACTACAAAGAATAAAACAGTTTTTTTCAGCGGAAAGGAGAATAGTATATATAATATCAGAGGCCACTATCTACTCCAAAATAAAAATGGGAAGAAAATCCCAATATATATGGCGAGTCACGAATAACGAGAAGTTCCCTAGAGACCAGACGATATGAATTTCTAATAATTAATTATCACAAGAATATTCAGGACACTGGGTTATGTTTTTTGAATGAATGACACAATTTTTTTATTCTATTTTTGATTATTAATCTAATGGGAGTTTTACAAAGAGATAGCCATGACTAAAGCAGCTGTTTCCGGGATACATTTTTTTGGAAAAATCAGTGTCTCTGAAAACGCCCATTTCACACAGACTCATTAAGCCAAAGGGAATAATTTTCTCTCTCTTTCTTCACATGATGCTTAGAGATGACGAGTCACTCATCTCCACTTCAAAACATCAATATCCATGTTTTATCAAATGTATGTCTTAGCAACACGATGAATATTTTTTAATTTCCTTCCGAATATATATATATATATATATATATATATATATATATATATATATATATATATATATATATATATATATATATATATATTCTATACCTAAAAGTGAACGTTTTCGCGTAGGTAACTGGCGCTCTCAGTTCAGATTTATTAATTTTCGATGGTTCAACAAAGATCAGGAGTTAATTTTGAATGGACCTGTTGACAATGTCATTGTTGGGTGGTAGAAACGGTTACTCTTAAAAAAAAGGAATAGTTTTTTATTTCTTTTTCATGATAAAACTCACCTACCGCTGAAAAACACAAAATTACATATTTGCGAAATTTGGGCTTGAATATTTTTTTTTGTAGATATGGGATCGATGGTGACTCTTCACATTTCATTTCTAATGCTGTCCGAAAATTCGTACCAATTTTCACCTCTAATTTTTGTACTCTTTCATGTCTCTCACTTGATCGGGCTAGTGAGGAGAATAATTAAATTTCTCCAGAGCTTGTGGTGGCTCTTCCAGATTTTATTTATGAAAAAAAAACCGAGACTCAATGGAATTCCTTAGTAGGGTGTTAGAGTCCTAAAACTGCCCAATTTGACTGGCTTTGGAAAAATTAGGTCACAAGGAAAGGGGTGGGGATGAATTTTTGATTCCATGTTTTTAGTGAAAAAGGCTCATTTTGACCAAGAGAACAAGGTCTGAAAATATCCATTAATAGTTTTGTAACTGCTTGTATATATAATATACATATAAGAGGTAACCAAAGATTTTACCACTTACCAGTAAGAGTTCCTTGATTCTTTGTATCTCTATTAGGTTGGAGTGCGCGCTTTGCGCCACTCTTCCCTTCCTGGGCTGCCAGTTTGAAAATAAACACTTATCACCAAGCCTGAAAAAAAAGAACAATCCATTACTACCACTACACTGCCAACAAAAAAAGAGAACTGCATCTTTTTCTGCCGCAAAATTTAAATTGAAGTAAACCGAAGAACTGAGTAAAATAAAATGAAGTTCTTGACTTGTTGGTCAATCGTTTCTCGACCACACGAAAAATATATTTTCCCGCACAATGATAAGAGCAATAATATATTTTCACTCCGGTCAGTAAAAACATTCATTTCGATCCCAATAATTCAACTTGTACGCTGAAAGGTGGGGCCCCATTCACCTTATCTTAAATAGTCTCGACTTCTAAGGTTCTTGGCGTCATAATAACTTGGAACTCATTCATTTATGCATCTCTCACAAGCAACCATGCAATATAGAAAGGAAATAATGGTTAATGAAGGAAAATTAATGTGATTACGTACAATAATCACTATATCAGAAAATATGCAGATAAGACCGTTATCAGTTCATCGTGATATGCATCCAGTTATGTTGAATGTCATGAGAGTTTTGGTTGTTCAATTTCAGGGCCACTAAAAGTGATATATCTAGATTACGTTGTCTATTTCAATTGTCAATATGAGCTGGGAATCAATTCCTGTATTTACATATTATAGTCTGAATCATATTCAAGATTATGAATACGATGGTAATTTTTTTCTTGTCAATCGAAACTCAAAAACATACTGGCGATATTGAAGTGATTGGTATTAAAAAGATTCCCCTATTATAGTTACTCCTCTCCTCGATATTAATAGTAAGAATGTACATGAAGTTTTTACTATTTCTGGAAACACTCAACAAACAAGAGATTTTTATCGTCCACGTTTCAGTCCAGGACAAAAAAGAATGATACTCCAGTTACCATATAAAGCCCCTTTCTGAAATTTCGAGTCCAATACTACGTTCCACCAGAACTATTACATATGGTAAGATCAAATCCATACTATTATTCATTTGTGCATCAATTCTAGAGGTAGAATCAAAATCATAAAAATATATATTGAATTGAACAGGCCGATACTTGATGAAAATCAATATTAACAATAATATCACAGTTTCCTGTACGATTCTCACTGACAATGGGGTTTACAAAACCGCGACACGTGTTTCACTATACAGTAGCTTCCTCAACCAAAAGTAACCATAATTTTGGTTATGTGATCTGAAACTAACCGCTGTTGTCCTATTCCCTATTCCTGAAGAAGTGATGACATTCGGACCACGGTTTCCTGAGAAGTGGTTAACCAAAGCCACCGACAAATAGATTGAAAAATCGGTCCCAAGTACGACACAAAACATACCACTCATAAAGCACAAATAACCACAACAAAGGGACGCTTGTAAATGGTAATATTCGTACATTATACTTCAAACCATAACGTCACCAAGAGCAGTGGTCGAGTATGAATTTGTATGCATTGTACAAAGATATGGATCCTGAAAATGATACAATTTTGATGAAATAACTGTTAGTTGTGAGGGAATGTACGCCTGAGCACCTGATAGGTAGGATATAAATTCCACCAATCACAGAGAACCAAATACCTGGTTACCAGGGACAATCTTGTAAAAATGTCACAATTCTGATCTGTCTACCTACAAACACGAAATCCGAGTTGTTTCATTTGAGCATAAATAAATATACTTATATCGGAAATATTTCCTAGTTTATTGAGTCAACTTTGAAATTTCGCAATTCATGTTTTTTGTGGAATTGAAGGACTCATATCCACTCTTCACACCAATAATTTTAAATGAAATTATAAGATCCAAGTGGCTTATGTGGTTAGAGCATTAACCATCTAAGACGACCGTCGTGGGTTCGAGTCTCACCAAAACCTACTTTTTTTTTATTTGACATTACTAATTTCAATCGTATCGTTCAATATTGAATTTAACAAAGTTTTTTTTGAGTTTTTCATAAATATCGAAAGAATATATATCTCAAATTGATTATCAATATTTTCTTGAAAGAGAATTCTGATATATCTACCAGGTAGAAGAAAAAATCAACTGTACAACTCGAATGGATAGTGGCCATTTCGCCCTCGAATATTTGTTTGAGCACTCGCCTTCGTGCTGAAACTTCGTCCTCGTGCGACATGGCCACCTATCCACTCTTGTTGCACAAACTACTATTGTACAACAAGAGTGGATATGATGGCAATATCGCACGAGGACAAAGGACGTCGAAGGAGATTGCTCAAACGTCCGAGGAATATGTGGCTAATGTTCAATCAAGTTATAGTTTATTTTTATACGCCTCCGGAAAACTGTTACAAAAACGATTCACTGAGGCATGGACAACGACACCAAGTATGAGACAAGCGAAACTATTAAGGGGCCCTCGCATCGTCTTACAAGAGAGAATATCTCACCAAACAGAAAGGATCTGAAAACGGTAACTGGACTGGGAAGACCCGGAATGTCGATGGTGACTGGAAGACGATAAAACGTCATACACGTCCTCACTGTATGCCTAGTAGACCGTTGGCCCATGACACAAACATTGTCGATAATCTATGTTCGTATGCCCTTTTGGGGATATACTCAGGAGGCTTGGGAAACCGGGAAAAAGTGCCTCCGAGCGTCTGTGACCAGTCCTTGCACCTGCTGACCTCCACTTCCGATTGAAAAAAAAGGGTTAAGTATTCGAGGAACGAGGAAGCTCGGCCATGTGGATACATTATCGTATCTTGCAAAAATAACCGGGCGCTAGCCGGTTTGCATACGTCTAGGTCGCTGCCGGAAGGAGGCATACGAACCGGAAGTGGCAATTTCCCACTGGTGATGGACGATGATCGAGGAAAGTATGCCCTTTCGTGGAACGACTCCTTTCGACCCATTAAACACTATCCGACATTTGCATACGATTTCGGAAAGGGCATCTCGATTTATGCCAGCATCAACTAACCGGACTAACCTAGAAATAGTCGATAATTTATGTTCGTATGCCAATCTCGGTGCCGATAGAATACGACATTTTAAGTAACAAAAGCTGGTTTGCATACGCCCAGGTCACTACCGGAAGGAGGCATACGAACCGGAAGTGGCAATTCTCCACTGGTGATGGACGATGATCGAGGAAAGTATGCCCTTTCGTGGAACGACTCCTTTCGACCCATTAAACACTATCCGACATTTGCATACGATTTCGGAAAGGGCATCTCGATTTATGCCAGCATCAACTGACCGGACTAACATATAAATGAGCAATTCCTACGAAAAGCGGATTTATCATGTCTTAGGTATCTGTACGACTCTGTATCAAAAATATGTACAATACAATACAATACAAACTGAGTGAATATGTAGATTTATATGAGGGAACTTACAGAGTCAAAGAGTAAAAAAGAATTCGCTTGTGGGAATTGTCAATTATGTAAAATGTAATCTGTAAAATGTAAAAATGCCAAAATTGCTGTCAAAGATGCTAAAAACTTGTTTGTATTAACCTCATAAACAGGGAAAGTAAGTAAGTTCCCTCATATAAATCTACATATTCACGCAGTTTGTATTGTATTGTATCATATATTGTTTGTACCTATAGTAATCTGAAGAGGGGAATATATAGATTCCCGAAACGTCATAATTTTTAAATAAAATGGACATGGTTCGTAAAAATCAAAAAAGCTGCAGTTAACATATTTTTCTCCGCGAAAAGAACGCGAATCGCTAAGGCTGGATTCACATGGACATCTGGACGTTGAGTTTGGCGGGCAAGTTTGAATGAATCGATCCCACTCGTACAATGGGAGATTAATAGTTTCCCGACTTTTTAAGGTCCGATTGTATGTTATTGAAAATATTAATGTAGTAAGCCCTGATTTAACTCATTTACACACTATCTACCATGTTTGGACACTCGCAAATAGATGTGCCTTGTGCTCAGTGGAAAACCCTATAAATGGGTTTATCGGGGGAAAAAACTTGTTTCCACTTTTTTCACTTTAAATTGTTAATAAACAATAGTAGCGCGATCTTCAAGGCGAAATAATTGGTATATTTGGATTCAGCGGGACAAAAAACATAAAATAAACATTATCTGCAGAGGGGCCCTTTTATTGAAAGTTTGGGAATAAATTAAGTAATGTTGGCACCGCGCAAATTGTATGCAAACCATTATTTGATAAATACTTTCACTTCTACTAACCGTGGTCAAAATTTCAACATTTCCTCAATTATCGACTATTTCTAAGTTAGTCCGGTTAGTTGATGCTGGCATAAAGCGAGATGCCCTTTCCGAAATCGTATGCAAATGTCGGATAATGTTTAATGGGTCGAAAGGAGTCGTTCCACGAAAGGGCATACTTTCCTCGATCATCGTCCATCACCAGTGGGAAATTGCCACTTCCGGTTCGTATGCCTCCTTCCGGCAGCGACCTAGACGTATGCAAACCGGCTAGCGCCCGGTTATTTTTGCAAGATACGATAATGTATCCACATGGCCGAGCTTCCTCGTTCATCGAATACTTAACCCTCTTTTTCAACCGGAAGTGGAGGTCAGCAGGTGCAAGGACTGGTCACAGACGCTTGGAGGCACTTTTTCCCGGTTTCCCAAGCCTCCTGAGTATATCCCCAAAAGGGCATACGAACATAGATTATCGACAATGTTTGTGTCATGGGCCAACGGTCTATAGCCCTTGGTCCATCAAAACGAACATTTTGGGGAACATGATTTTGCGCCTCGGAGATATGAAGGCGCTGGCCGACTTCGTGAGGGGGATAGGCACCTCTGAATGATCCTTTGCAATAATGTGGGACACAATGGGTCCGAAAGACAGCCATAAGTGCTGAGAAAGGAACCCCCCTCCTACACGTGCTTAGAAGAAGAATATAACCACAGAAATATTTCGGAATTCCTTTTTCTTTTTTTCCTTTGCGTTGTATAGTATTTTCATATGTAAAAAACAAACTCTGAATGCTTGAATTTTCATTGAACGTAAATCAGTAATCTTAAACTTGATTCGATTTCCGGTTGTACTTGTCCTATTGTCCGACTGTATTTTGAAATAAAATTGCCTAATGCTGTAAAATATAATTTTCTCATGTATTTATGTGAAATTATCGCATTGAAAATATCCTCTGAAGAGCATGTTATAAAATCAAATCAAAATATGCTTTATTGTCGAAGATTATAATCCTCATTGACAAAGCTAATGTTAATATAAACTTATTAATACCCATTTTTACGTTGATCGTCATAATTAAAATGACGAAATTAGACACACCGTAAATAATATAGAATAAATGTAGGTACACAAAGCCATATTCCAGTGAAATTTTTGTTTGATAATGTTCCCATTTGACAGCTTTCCAAAAACACATAATCTACTGTACCTCTATGATTTTTATTCCTTAATATGATAAATAAAGCTGGGGAAAATATAACAGCTATAGTCAAAAAATTGTAACCATGAAAAATATAAAAACTCAGAACTGAAATATAGGTCAAGTATCCTCAGTTGCCACTGAAAAGCGTCAAGGACTGATAACGCTTTCGGCATATGGAGAAGTACCTGGCTTCAATGGGTACCTAGGGAGACCCGCACTACCGACACTTGATAGGACCCATGAGGTTGGTGTGCATCAAACATTTCCGCTAACAACTCAGAAAAGACTTGCAAGAGTTTTTTTCTGAAATCTAGCAACAGGATTTCGAATATATACCTATCCAGGCCAAAGTCTTAGTGTATTCTCGGTTGTCTAGTGGTTAGCATGTTCGCCTGTCATTCCTGTCAAGCGGATGATTGGGGTTCAATTTTCTGCAACGAAAACGCCGAACTGAGATTCATTCGTTGAAAAGTAAGGCTAAGGTTAATCCATCGACTTCTCAGGGCATTTCAAATTCCATTACTAATTCCCAGGACAAATCCTTGATACAAACAAATAAGTTGTATTTCCTCGTGAATGTGTAGTTTTCAATCTTTATACAAGCCTCATTCAAACGTGTTGCTAAATCTCAAAATCTGTAGCCACTGACAAAGCTAGGTAGGGCAAAAAACGTCCTATATCATTTGCCATTGAACTACGACAACTTACTGATTTGTTTGTAGCGAATTTACCATTTCCTGATATACCATATTCTCTATATCTCAAATCCCCAGTCGAACTGAAAAGAACTCCGGCTACTGATCGCTAAAAGCGAAGCAACTGTTGTGACTTCATCGACACAACCACTAAACACACCAGACCACAAGATGTTATCACATTCGAGAATCAAATGGCAGCTGTCAATATGTTGAATAATTCAACAAGACAGGAGAGATTTTGGTTGAAATTACACTTGATGACAATTTTATTTTAAAGTACTTTATGTTAGTTTCGAGCAAGTGCTGAAGTGAGAGATTCAATTGTTTGATTTGACTGACATGTAACTCACCACAATAAATTAATAGTACTATCTTTCGTGACGAATAATTTGCAACTGTATAATTCCCGTATTCCATCGCTTTTAGCGGTTTAAAAATGCCTTCATATCTAATCAACATTTAACCATGGGAATTGGTGGTTTATCCAAAAAAACTAAGATTCATCCATCATGATTCCCTCTGTCGTAATCATATTTCTTTTCAGATTTATTCAGTAAGTACGAAAACCCACATTTTTTAAAGACATTTTTGATTTCTGAGAGGTCGTTTCATAAAATTAGAAAATAGTAACAATAATATATCTGACTACAAGAAAAATCTGTATGCCTATTCTGCATGTAATTAAATTCATTTTTCAATGAAATTAAAGAAATTCACTGATAACTCTTCGAAGAAAAAATGGAATGGAAATACCTAGCCAAAGTTTGGAATTGAATGCATATTTCTCAGAATAGAAAAAAAAAGAAAGTGAATTCACTGAAATATATTAATAATAATAATAATAATAATAAATGCTTTCATTGAGAGGTTACAAACTTAGTACAGAGAACCTAACAAAAGGCAGGATTCAATATCTGCACATGAAAAATTCATGGCAGAGCTTGCTCTTCCATCCAACCGTTCAGGTGTTGGTTCGAAATACAGATTATTATGGCGCTGTTGAAGTAGATGTTTAGGTGTTCGACGTTTCGACTCCCATGCTGGAGTCATTTTCGAACGCTGATAGACAGATCTCTGTCAATAGTATGCCGATCAATCAATCCATTACGATTGGTCTCTGTCGATAGTATTCCGTCGAATACTAAAACATCTTGCACACGGATTCTTGGATTCCCGAAAAAACTAGGTTTGTGCGACTCTTGTGATTACCGTTCGAGAACCGTCAGCAGCATGCGCAATAACAAAAACGATTTGGCAGTATCAATAAGGATGACTCGACGAGTACAGAATTACCACCCCTTTGTTGTGAGCTTGGAGACCTGTAGAACCTCTCTTGCTCAGGGATATTTTTTCGATAGAACAGCTGAACTTTCGAACTCCTTGCCGACGAAGGTTTTTCCTGAGGCTTACAAACAAAACAAAGTTGATGTTAATGGAGTTCTTTGGACAGGGCATCCCTTTCGTATGAATCAGTATATTTAAAAAAAGTTATGATAGGACTGGTTATGAATCGGTTCACAAATTATAATATAGTGTTCGACTTCTCGACTTTTTCCAAGTACGGTTCTCAAAAACTATCAAAGTAGTACTTCCTCAGTAGGTATCGATTCCGAAATTACGTTTGCACATGTGTAATAGGTGTGTAATTTGCTTATCGCCTTTCGTAACATGGTAACACAGTTGTTCCGATTTGAAGGCTGACAAATCATTGCCATCTGTCAGTTAATAATCCTCGAGCCACCAAGAAGTGTTCGACTTTTACCAAAATAATAATGGTTCTGAGATTGTTAGTGAAATGTTCTGGATTATTTTACTATGCAACTAGTTCTGCTCAGAAATGTTATCGTCCTAGAACGATAATTTAAATTAGAAGTCGAACAAACCTACCATCTTCCATATTCAAGCGTCCGTGAAAAACATCTATTTCAATATTATACCCAAACGAGCAGGATTTCTTCAAGAGCAATTGGAGACAATTGATCAGTGCTGTTTGGGAGAGGTCGGACTAGAATTATGAGAGGGGTATTTTATATGACACTAACTTGAACGGGGACAGACAGTTGAAGTCAAATAGCCCTGTAATGTTCAGAGAACGATTCGAGGTCCGCCCAGAAACTTAGAGATTGTTCATATTTTCCAAAATTTACTAGGATGAGAAAAATTTATGAACAAGGTGGCTTTATTCTCTTGATTTTATTAGTCTTAACATAATATTCATTGGAAAAACCCTGCAAAATCCCTGGTGAGTCATTTTTGGAATATTTCCCAGAGAAACTGGTTAAGGTTGTTTTGGGACCTAAAATGAAGAGAGCCTTCGTATGAAATAGCAGATGAAAAATTTTAATGGGCGATAAATTATAAACATCCTTTATTTTAATTCACCGGTTTAACTATGTTGGTACCATAATCTACCACAATAATCGTGCATGTGGAAATACCGGCTATGAATAGCTATTCCCTCACCCTAAATTGCGTAATATGAGTATGCTATGAATCATTGATGTAACATTATCATGGAATAGTGTTCGGATATATTTGTTAGGCAGCATTTACTCATGTCTTTATCAAATGTTTGTCACCAATCATTTACGACTAATAATAATGTGAAAAAAATTATAACTGACAATAGTAGCGTAGAGTTAGTATTGGCCTCAAGCACATCGGATAATTCATTCACTATTATTGAAGTTTTTAACGAGGTTTTTGGCAAGGAAAAGTTTTTTCATTGAAAAGCTCAAGGGGTGCGAATCAGGTTTCAATGAATTTTTCAATAATGTGGCATTGCTCATAATGAAATAGTGGGCACGTTTTCAACAGAGACCATGACGTACCGTTTAGCGCCATGAGTGGGAAATAAAAACAAGTGACCCTTCAGATTGACGGTATTGGAGAAACGAATAACTGTCACCAATTACCCTATACCAAAACCAGATGATACGCGACTTTGCGTCGACCGAAAATGTATCAACAACAATCGCATTGCTTTTCAAACTACTACGAAAAATTTTTGTCACACCACAAATATAAAAAATATTTGGAATATTTGGAATGAATTTAACTGAATGGATTCAGTCTTCAGGATGAAATACAGCGCTTTCTGTGTATCAATTCATATCAGTACCGCCAACGTAGCTTTCACAAGAATTTTCCCATTCCAATCGAATACCTATTCCAAAATGCTTCTGAAATTGAAGGAAGACTAAATTTGTTTACTTTATGACCCAGGGCTCTCGTGGGTTTTGCCCAGTTAAAGCCTATCCAGATGAGGCGTTTTACGAGCGAGTCCACTCGCGCGCTTCGATATACATTGCGTTCAGATACCGCGTTTTACGCGGGTTCTCACGCTGGGACGGACTTGAATTTTCTGCCAGTTATGAACATGGAGTCGGATACAGCGTTTGTGTTGTGGCTTGCATATCGTCGATGGAAACGTCGTAAATGAAGAGGAAGTCGAAGATTTAACGTGCATCCAATCTTAATCTACCACAAGCTGAAAAAATAAGAATTAACATTGGAATCTGAATAACGATAAAGTATTTTGATAAATATTAGTTCTTGTATTTTTTTTTTAGGCAAAATCAAGTTTTAGAGAAGTTGCTGACTTATAACGTGTTCCATTCAGAAGGAACTGTTTTATAATTATCGCAGCACCTTATTGGGGTAGATTGACAATCTGTTCTTCTACACTAGTGTATATTCCAATATTTATTCTTATTTTGTCAGATTGTGGTAGGTTAAGCAACCAAAAAACTACAAAGAATCCATCAACCACAAAATAATGGCATTCAAACAGTAATTAAGTAAATGAAAAGTTCTGTGTCGAAGTTATCACGCTCTATTTCTAACCTAATACCTCCACTCGCCGTGAACTCGCCCATAGTGCTGGACGCTTCAATCTTGACCGAGTAAAGCCTAGTATCGACAGTGCGAGGCAGCTCGCTGCGAATGCCTCGTGGCGAATGCTCAGCTTTGCCTCGGACTGTGGATACCGGGAAGGCTCGCCTCACATTGCGCGACGCGAGTTAAGAATCCCACCGGCGACGACCCTGTATAACTCCGAATGACCACAAGATGAAGAAGATCATATTACATTCTTATCTATTGCATTCATTTCGAGCATAAGATCTTTTAGTATCATATTACATCTTTATCTATTCTGTTTGAAATAGGTGTTTTAGGTAGGATTCTCATTACATTGTTATCTAGCGCATTCATTTTGATACCTTGTTGTACATTATAAATTGAGATCTTTCTCACAAATGAGTAGTATAGTTTTGGCATCGTTCACGATACTTACATGTTAAATTGAATTTTCAATAAAGTGTTTGAGTTCCATAACCTCGTTTTTGGCACGATATAACTGGCGCAGTCGGTAGGATTGGTGAAATTGTGACTTCAACTTCAAGGAGTGCAGCCCTTTTCCACTCTTGGAGACAGCTGCTACGAGGATCATCCAAGCGAATATTGGCCCTGAACCCAGGCAGTGAAGAAGCAGTTTGGATTTCTATCCTTCATCACCAAGTTACAAGAATTCAACCCACTGAAGTAGAGAACTGGACCACTTCCACCGAGGATGAGCTGGCTAGTCTTAATTCTACTGGGCATGTAAGAAATTTGAAACGATTCCTTCCTATATCTCACCCTTGTCCTGCTAAGTGTATATTAGCACCATTTTACTTATTGAGACCTTCAGTCAATCAATATTTATTGCAACTTATTCTCTGAGTGAATAATAGTTTGGATATTTGCAACATTTGCTATTAAATTTTCATAAGTGATTAAATAAGGATTAGTTGACAACAAAATACAATTGTAGAACTTACCACAAATAACGCTTATCGATTTTGATTCAATTTCAAGTGGATATTTTTTCAACAAGTGTGTGAACATTTTTTTTGCAAAACAAAAATGGCTGAGGCTGTTCCTGCTAATGATTGGAGACTAAAATTAGCAATTGATACTATTGCACCTTTCACTGGTAATCCAAATCAGATTAATTCATTTTTAAGTCAATGTGATTCTTTTATTGAAACATTTCAAAAACCGAATGAACCTCTTTTCAATGCTTTTCTATTTGTGTTGATCAAAGGAAAAATTCAAGGTAGAGCACAAGAACTTATAGATTGTAGAAATGAACTGAATACTTGGGCGCTATTGAGACAGTCCCTATATCAAAGTTTTGCTGATTTGCGTACAGTCCCAGTGCTTGCTGCTGAGCTACACAATATGAAAATTAAAGGTAGAGATCATTTAGATTTAGCAGAAAGAATAAAAACTATTAGAAGTAAAATCGCTAATGCCATTAATTTGACTAATTTGACACCACAAGAAAAATTATTCAAGATCAATATTTATGACGAAATTTCATTGAATGTTTACACCCAAAACTTGCCTGCAGAATATGAACAGATAGTTAGGTATAAAACCCCTGCCACTTTAGAACAAGCTATTAACATGGTCATTGAGGAAGAAAATTATCTAAGCCATAAGGCCAGAAACAAAGTATTCATGACTCCCAGAGAGCAGAATCATCCCAAGATTCCGCAATACCAGAGGTACCCAAATTCTTTCAATACACCAAAACCTGCATTCGCAAATAACAGTTTTCAAATGCCAAGACATAATTTCCCATCCATGCAAGTCCAACAACCAAGGCCAAATTTTCAACCCCAACGTCCATTCAACAATTTCAGACCCAATTTTCCACCCAAATTGATTCGTCAGAATAATCCGCCTCCAATAAATGTATGGCAACCAAGGTCTATACCGCAACCAAATCCTGTGCCTATGTCAGGTGTATCCAGACGAGTGCACACACCCATGGAAACAAATAACCATGAAAGTTCTTCTCTTTATGATCAGGAAATTGTTTATGATTGCGATTATTACCCCCAAGTTCAAGAGTTCGAATTTGCCCAAGAAGAAACTATGAGTAGTAATGATGACTACTTTGTTTCTGAGATAGGTGAACACACAGATTCAAATGAGGATTTTACCAAACTTGCCAACCAGAACAACCCACCATAATGGAAATAAATCACTTCATTTCGAGTCGTTTGCCCTATATCCAAATCAAAAATCCCCCCATAAAATTACTTATAGACACAGGTGCGATGACTTCGTTCATTCAACCTGAACTTGTAAGACAGCTTTGCCCCCATTTAATATATCACCTACCAACAGTTATACAAACAATTTCATGCGAAACAACCCTAACTGAGGCAGTAAATTTGCCGATGTTCGATGAATTCAAGATTAACAAATCTTGTCAATTCAGATTATTCAACTTTCATTCCTATTTTCATGGAATTATTGGTATGGATATTCTGAAGCAATTGAATTGCATCATCGATATACCAAACGGAGAACTTGTAACACCCACAACAAAAATACCCATTCATTACTATCAAAAGGAAGAGCGAGAATTGTATACTACCCTTCTACAACAGGGATATACAGAGAGTGGTGACGAGATGATATATGATCATCAAACGCAACAATACGAAGTGCGTATGCCACCAGTCGCTACAAAACTTCGTACAGATCATCTGAACGAAGAAGAATTCCAGTTAATCAACAGATTATGCCATGAATTCACAGACGTTTTCTACAGAGACGATGAGCCTCTGACGGCTACTACAAAAGTATGCCATAAAATTAGGACAACCGATAACCAACCAGTTCACAAAAAAGCTTATCGTTATCCCCCAAAACATCGAGAGGAAATTCAAAAACAGGTCAAGAAAATGCTACAGCAAGCTATCATTAGACCTAGCCATTCCCCTTGGAATGCACCCATCGTTGTTGTTCCTAAGAAAGATGATGCATCTGGAATAACTAAATGGAGAATTTGTATAGATTATCGTGGTTTAAACGATAAAACCCTCGATGATAAGTACCCAATCCCAAATATAACCGAAGTACTTGACAAACTCGGTAGATGTCAGTACTTTACCACTCTCGACCTTGCATCAGGGTACCATCAAATCCCTATCCATCCACCGGATATGGAAAAAACTGCCTTCAGTGTTGATCGAGGACACTACGAGTTTACTCGTATGCCATTTGGCTTGAAGACAGCTCCTAGCACTTTCCAGCGTGCCATGGACGACATCCTCAAAGATGTGATCAACACAGAATGTCTAGTTTACCTAGACGATGTGATTGTCTTCTCCACATCATTACAAGAACATATTAAGAGTTTACGGAAAATATTTTCAATATTTAGGGAACATAACTTCAAAGTCCAAATGGATAAAAGTGAGTTCTTGAGGAAAGAGACAGAATTTCTTGGACATGTGATCACAACCCAAGGAGTTAAACCAAACCCAAAAAAAATTAATGCTATCAAAAACTATCCTATCCCCACAACCACAACTCAAATCAAAGGATTCTTGGGTTTACTTGGGTATTATCGGAAATTCATTAAGGATTTCGCGAAAATCACGAAACCAATGACAAATTTCTTGAAAAAGGGATCTGTCATCAAGCTCACCCCAGAGTATGTTAACTGTTTCGAGCAATGCAAAAATTTATTGACCAATGATCCCCTGCTGCAATATCCGGACTTTGAAAAACCCTTCAATGTGTCCACCGATGCCAGCAATATTGCGATAGGAGCTGTTCTGTCGCAAGGAACGCCCGGTAGGGACCTTCCGGTTGCATATGCATCTCGAACTCTCAATAATGCGGAAAAAAATTATTCCACTATTGAGAAAGAGCTACTTGCCGTAGTATGGGCAACGCAGTATTTTCGACCGTACTTATACGGCCGTAAGTTCACTATCCTCACAGATCATAGGCCATTGCAATGGTTGATGAAACTGAAAGACCCTCACTCCAGGTTATTACGATGGAAAATCAGACTTGAAGAGTATGATTTCAACATCGAGTACAAACCAGGTAAAAGTAACAGTAACGCCGACGCTTTGTCGAGAGTTATCATACCTGAAGAGCCAATGGAAATCAACGTGTTAGAAGACAATGAGATCATTGAACTTCTGAACGATACATCTTCCCTTTATAACAATGTAGACAACGAGGAGTATCTAGACGATCTTCTTGATATGCTACCACTGGAAACGTGTATACCCCCCACCAACAATAACGCACCAACCGAGAATGTCTCCATACAATCTGCGGACGAAGATCCTATATTGGATATTCCTATAACAGACGATCCGATTAACGTGAATAAACAACAGCTTATATTCAAATCAGGAGAACCACATGTGTCTACAAGAATTATTTTCGAAAACCCACTCAGAAAAAGACATACTATAAGTCTTGACCGAGTTTTCGATACGATTCTGTTAGATATTCTGAAAGAGATTATAAACTTCAAAATTGAAACTGTCTATTACACAGATGATGAAACGTTAGCAAAACAACTGAGTTTGTTTTTTGCAAAACATTTCTTACCGATGTCATTCAAAATCAAGAGAAGTACATTACTTCTCGAAGATTTAGAAACTCCTGAGATCCAACAGCGAGTTATTAAAGAATATCACGAAGGAAAGACTAACCATAGAGGTGTATCTGAAACATATCTAGCACTCCGTGAAAAATATTACTTCCCTAAACTCCAGGAAACCGTTAGTCGTATTTTAGCACAATGTGATGTTTGTCAAGTTAATAAATACGAAAGACATCCCAACAAGTTACCATTAGAAAAAACCCCCACTTCAACAAAACCATTTCAACATGTGTTCATGGACACATTCAAAGTCGGTAATGAGAAATTCATAACATTGGTAGATGATTTCTCGAAACTGGCCCAAGCATACCCATTACAGAGTATGAACGCTGTTCATATAATCGAATCGCTCGAATATTGGTTACAATCCTTTCCTGCCCCCGAGCTGATAACAACTGATCAAGGTTCTGAATTCAAGAACTATTTAGTACAAGAATTCCTCACCTCACAAAACACGAAAATTCACTATACAACTGTGAACCACCCCCAGTCGAATAGTCCCGTTGAAAGGTTCCACAGTACTATTACAGAGCATCTTCGAATATTGCGTGATAAAGAAAAATCAATCCCCATATTCAAAGCTATGCGATATGCTTTAACTGCTTACAACAATTCTCACCATGCAACAACGAAGCTCACACCTTTTCAAGTCCTTTATGGACGTGATAAACCCCCTGTTAGTGATACAATTAATCTGAATGAAGCTACCACAGCACATCAAAATAGGATTAAAATCCTCCAAAATATTGTTATAAAAGAAGCAACAAAGCAAAAAGATTCTTCAATTGAAAAACAGAATACCGATCGAAAACCTCCGAAACCTTACACTCAAACTGTAGGTTACGTCAAGAAAAACGCCGTAAGGAATAAACTAGCTTCCAGATATCACAAAATTGATATCGATAAAGTTTTACCAACCAAGATCACTGATAAAAAAGGACGATATTTTCATAAAAATGAAATACGACCTCCTTTGTTACAGATGCCTCCAGCTTCTCAAAGCCCAGGCACAAGTCTCGATAACCAGCCTAGAAAATAATCCAGGCATAGTAATATATCCTTTGGGACCTACCAAAATCCAAAGATCCCAACATACCTTTATTCATTATTTTTCCTTACAGAATTTACATGATAGATTAGAATACTTAGAACACATAATTGATCAAATTCCCGAACAGGCTAAAGAATTTCAACTTGTAGCGCAGCAACAAATCATGAGGTTGAAACAACAACTTAAGTCATTATTAATTCATCAAAGGCCTAAAAGAGGTCTAATTAATGGTATAGGGTCGATTTCCAAAACTCTATTTGGCACCTTGAGTGCAGAGGATGGAGAAAGGTACGACAATGCAATTTTAGAACTCCAAAAGCAGCAAACAGACGTTATAGAACACACGAATGAACAAATATCCATAATGCAAGGCATAACGAAAAATTTCAATTCAACAATTACTACTTTATTTTCTAACGAAGCAATTTTGAAACAGTCCGTAGAAAACTTGGTTGAACAAGCAAAAAATCAATATAACACCTACAACCTCAGAACTACAACTTTGGAAGTGAACATTGTTATAGCATCAACTGTCCAATTGTTGTCATCAATCGTTTTAGAAATTGAGGGTGCTGTCACTTTTGCGAAAATGCATGCACCTCACCCAATGATTCTTTCACAAGATGCATTGATAGCTCACTTGAATACTCTACAAAAATATTATATGCCTAGCGAATTATTATTCACAACCACAGAAGAATTGCAATTTAATTATGAAACAATCAGAGTTCTTGTTTACGTCAATTCAAATAATGACCTAGTATTTGTCATTCAAGTACCAATTGTAGAATCTTCCCTCTTCACTTCCTATAAACTCCTTCCTGTACCTAACCAGGACAATAGAATAATTATTCCAAAATCTCCTATCCTGGTCGTTTCAAACGATTACTTCCAGTATGAGCCCGAAGAATGCCACAAGATACAGAAGACCTACTTCTGCCGGAGTAATAACCTGAGGCCTAGTTCCGAAGAAACCTGTATACGACCGCTACTAGAGGCTAAAGCCGCCCAATGTCCCACAGTTCCCGCCAGGACGATGACTACCTTGGTCCACCAGGAAACAAATGATGCCATCCTGGTCATCACGAAGTCTGACACTGCTGTGAAGAGTACATGTCCAACCACTACTCAGGTGGAGATGATTAATGTGCCGGTACAAATTCGACTACCTCAAGGATGTACCATTCAAATCAATGACGAATACTTCGATAATACGGAAGACGTCAGCACTATACCACCGTTAGTGATATCACATATCACTGTCAATTCTACTACCACTCCAGGGGAGCTGCCACCTATCACTCTGCAACAACCAGACTACCACAACCTGAATCAACTCATAGACCATGCGAATAAGTTGCAGCCAATGCCGCCCATGTCATACTCATTCCACCAAACAACCACTATTCCAGTGACAGCCATAGTACTCATTATTCTCATACTAGTGCTGTTATGGTGGTACCGTAAAATGATCAGCCGGAAGTATCTAGCCCTATTTCCAAGGAAATCAGCACCAGATACTCCCCTCGACCCATTTTCCAGCTGAAGGAGGGAGGAGTTAAGAATCCCACCGGCGACGACCCTGTATAACTCCGAATGACCACAAGATGAAGAAGATCATATTACATTCTTATCTATTGCATTCATTTCGAGCATAAGATCTTTTAGTATCATATTACATCTTTATCTATTCTGTTTGAAATAGGTGTTTTAGGTAGGATTCTCATTACATTGTTATCTAGCGCATTCATTTTGATACCTTGTTGTACATTATAAATTGAGATCTTTCTCACAAATGAGTAGTATAGTTTTGGCATCGTTCACGATACTTACATGTTAAATTGAATTTTCAATAAAGTGTTTGAGTTCCATAACCTCGTTTTTGGCACGATATAACTCGCGAACGCCTCATAGCGAGCAACCCCGGTATCCACAGTCCGAGGCAAAGCCGAGCATTCGCCACGAGGCATTCGCAGCGAGCTGCCTCGCACTGTTGATACTAGGCTTAAGCCTAGTATCGACAGTGCGAGGCTGCTCGCTGCGAATGCCTCGTGCCATCTGCCTCAGGGTGAGCTCTTCAGCTAGCAGCAAGTTTGTACCAACGAATGCTCACTGCGAGCACGCGAACTACCCGCTTTCGTAGTGAAGACTGTCGGTACAATATGTCTGTATTTTCGAGAAAGGTGCAAGTTGCTGCCGCTGCTTTTATTGTGATGGCGACGATTATCAAGAAACAACAGCAGAAAAAGCGACGTAAACCCCGTTGGTGGGTCAAAAAAATTTATATAACTCGGTTAGAATGTGGGAACAGACTCCTAGAAGACGTGAGGTTTGAAGAAGACGTGCCAAATTCCTTGCGAATGTCCAAGCAAGACTTTGAACATTTAATTACATTGATAGAGCCTGCCGTGAAGAAACGTGACAGTGCAGAATTGTGTCTTGTACGGTGCGAGGCAGACAGCGCCAGGTATCCACTTGACGCACAGCTCGGAGCGAGGCACCTTTGAGCACTGCTCGAAAAGCGACAAGCACACGGCTCGCCTCACATTGCGCGACTCGAACGCCTCATAGCGAGCAACCCCGGTATTCACAGTCCGAGGCAAAGCCGAGCATTCGCCACGAGGCATTCGCGGCGAGCTGGATCGCACTGTCGATACTAGGCTTTAACTCAACTCGCACGGTGCTCGCGCGTAAAAGGAGCAAGTCGAGAGTTCCGTTCATTGCACGCGTTTTACGCGCAAGTGAGGAAACGCGCAGAAGCATCTAGACGGAATATATGTACAGCTTATCCAACCCATCTTGGCACAGAAGTAATAACGTATATGCCCAGCAAACTCTGCGAAGTATACTCAGATCAAGAAACACCTATTATATGTGTTCAGTGGGTTGAAATTCATTCCTATAAGGTGTTTTTTCTTTCGTCATGGTCTGCACTACCAGTGTGCAACGTGCAACTGGAAAAATATCCGAGTTTGTGCCAGGATGGATTGGAAAAGCTGTAGCTCCAGTATCTCGAGAACGCGCTAGTGTCTATGCGCGTACAACGCCTCATCTGAACAGGTTCTTATCGTGTCAACTGCATTGAGTCACACGTTATAACTGAAAAAGTAGCAAAAGAATACCGGAAGCCATTCATTAGTTTTTTGGAAATAAAAATAGTTCGGTACTTTCACCTTTGAAAGGCACTTTGTACTTCGAGATTAGTTTTTCAGTATTAATTTTCCTGATGGGAAACAAAAATAAATGAGCGTGTAGTTTATAAACCTCTTTCTTGAGAAAACAAATTTTAGCATTATATGCCTTAGCGAAAACTCGCTAAATGTACCTATTTTAAAGACTGTTAATTCAAGTGATCATAAATTATATTTTTTTAGCAGAACAACATCAATTCACGGGGGGAGTCTGTATATATCTGAAAGAAAGGCTTTAACAGTAAAATTCTCACTTGACATGCATGCTGAATTTTGTGGTATTGTCTTGAACCCTTACACTATTGCCATTATAGCTGTTTACAGGTCTTGTAGCAATGGTATCTTTGAAACTTTCATAAAACGATTTTGTGATATGATAGACTTTGTATCTGACAAATATAAAAACATTACCCTGACTGGAGACTTCAATATCGACTTGAATGATGTTATAAAGTCTTACAATCTTAGAATCAACATACTGGACAACACGAGGATATCTTTCACTGAATCTCCAAGTCGAATCGACAACATCTTGACTAATTTAACTTTTGATGTGATTGACTCAGATCATTTGGGGCAATTCATAGAGATTGTATGCAATCATGATTCAGAATCATTTAGAATCATCAGACCAGTGACAAAGGACTGATTGAATTCAGGCATAATCTTGCTAAAGTGAGTTTTGATATTTTCCTTACTGAACAGTCGGATCATTTTTTGTTGGCTTACTATCTGATTCTTAAAAAAAATTGCGAGAATTTTCAAGCGATGGAAGATATTGCGGATTGTACGGGCACCAATGGAGAAAAATCTGCTGCAATTTGAGACTATATTAGGTGTGTTCGGTTCACAATAAAAACAGTCCAGAAATTATTCAAACTAGTTGGACTGTTGAGGCCTGGAGGGTTTGTCCCAAATATATCTACAATAATTGGGTGGGTGACTATTTTGAACCGTCCTAGATAAGTATTTATTACGAACCCGAAAGGGGCTATTATCTCTAAGAGAGCTGTTGTTATTTGAACTTCAGCATTATGGAATAGGAGGGGTTCCACTGAATCTCATCAAATCCTACTTACCTAACCGTCATCAGATGGTACAGCCAATGGGTCTACTTCCAACCGTGTACTCACTGAACATGGGGTGCCGCAGGGCTCTCTCCTGGGGCCATTCGTGTAAATGACATATTCCATTATATCAGGCCAAACATGTGTATGGCTTTTGCTGATGACACGACTGTCCTAGACACGCATAGGGATTATACCACTCTAAGACGCTTATGGCCACAACAACTAGAGCAGAACTCTGGTCCTCGATCTACAAAGATTTCATTGATGGATCTACTGCAAATTCTAAGGAAAAACTCTTGATGATGTTTCTAAGTGGACTAGTCACATAGACATCATGTTTGGCTAACTCTCTCGCCAACTATTTCTACTCCTCAAACTGAAAAGGGTAGTGGATTCTAGGGGACAACTTACATCACACCACTCATTCATTCTCATTTAAGTTATGGTACTACACTTTGGGACAATTCTAGCCAGGCCATACGAGCATTCCAGCTCCAGAAGAGAGAGGTGAGAATTATCGAGGGAGCACCTTAGAGTGAATCATGTAAACCGTAATTCATAAAATACTTCCAAGTATTCACCTATATCAGAGTTTCATCAAGATACACAAAAATAAAGATAGTTCCATAATTACCCTACATGTGGTGGTTATATGTTGAGGCCATCTAAGACGAGACTCAAAATTTTTTCACTCAATTCATAAAACCTATCATTGTACAACAAATAACTAGGAAACAACCTAAAAAATATCAGCATTCGTTTGTTGAAAATTAAACTTAAGAAGTTTATTTTGAAAATTGTGTTTATTCTGAAGATGAATTTTTAAAATAATACACCTGGCTGGATGTTATTACCTACCTCTATAAACTTCTTTTATGAAACTGTAATTCCCACCTGTTTTTTATCTTTATTTTGCAACTTGTATCATAAAATGTCTGTTTTAGTGTTAGCTTGCTACATACAGTGTGTCTCACTTCTCACGGCAACAACCCCGTATCTTCCGTAATAATAGAGGTAGAATATTTAAACTCTCAGGACTAATGATTATTCTCAAAATTCACCTACCACCAGAATGGGGTTGGTCCAAGTGATATACACTGCCCGCCACTTGCGATAGAACAAGCCATTTTTACGGTGAAACATACTAGGGGGTAGTATAATGAAACTCTCAGGACTGATGGAATTGCTCAAAATGCACATATCATCCGAATGGGGTTAGCCACTGCCCGCTACTCACGATGGAAAAACCCATTTTTACGGTAAAACATACTAGTTCGCTTCCATTACCTAAAGCCCTTCATTCTATCTCGAGACTACTCTCAGGTATCACAGATGCAGACATTTTCACGGATTCGTTTGGCTGTCAGATGCTAGGAACCATTTTGAACCTCTGAGGAAAATGTCACAGCACCACATTCTCAGCTTATCGAGATCGAGTGCGGAGCAGTGTATGAAAAATTATCGATGACGGCATGTAATATAACTGAGAAAGACTATTCGTAAGACTAATTCTGGGTGCCGAACATCCAAATTCTATTCCAGCTTCTATGCGCTTCAAAACCGCCTGTACAGCTGCAAGAGCAGCTTCTGAGGAGTCTGCTTTTCCAGTGTAGTGTGTATCCTCTCGATGCGTCGTATCTCAAGTAAGTCCGTCACCGCCTTCGCGAGATGTGGCCTAGTGTTGTTGTGATGAAGTTTCCACCGCCCTTTAGTGAACGTAGGCCTCTTTCTTTAGATGTTTGGGCGGCCGCATAACTTGTTTGAACACTACCGAGAGTTATTTGTAGTATTGATGCAAGCTGTTTGAGAGTGATTCTGGGGTCTACCCAAACGATAGCAGCACCGGTGTTGATTGTTTCCTCCGTCAACTTCGCAGGTGGAGCGCTCGGTCCCCCTTTCAGCTCTGCGCTCGTCCTACCGTCCTTGAACTGCTTATACCACGCGTAGCGTATTGAACGAGACACATCTGATGTACCATAAGCCTCACGAATCAACGAAAACGATTCTGTCTGTGTTTTTTTGAGTTAAAAAGTAAATTGAATCGCGTACCGCTGAGCTCTCAAATTATCTTTCATTATAAGTGTACAAGCGAAATTTATGAGAATGTTTTCAAACAACTGTCACATACGAACTATACATCGCACCACAACGAACAAAATACTACTGGAATCAGAAAGGGTTGTACTTTCCATTCCGAGTCTTTAATGAACACCCCTCGTATTATGATATTAAATTTTGAAAAATATTCACAACATACCAAATATGTGTCCTACAATATGGCAGGTTTTTTTAAATCATTTCATTTCTAGCTCTAATGACAATTAGCACTATTTCATCGATTTAACCGATAATGATTGACACACATCGGAGTAATGCATGAACGTTAAAAGATTCCAAGTAAATATATGCATGGGTAAGACTGAATACGAGAACTGGATTGAACGCTTAGACGTTATAAATAATGTTCTCCGCAAAGCCATCTCAATATTTGAAACAATTTATAAAATCAAACTTTCCAGTTCAAACCAGAACTGATTGATGTGGATTATGTGGCACGCAAACAATAAACAGTATTTTCCTGAGTTAGTTCCGTAGGTGGTAAGATTCAACAGGGTAAAATCGAGATGGTGACTGGCTCATATCACTTTTGGAAATATCAAGTAATATAAAAATAATCAACAAATTTTCAAAATAACCTTTCTCTTCCTTGGTTAGTCAAAATTATTATTTAGGTATTAGACGATGCGATTGGAACCTTTGGTGTAACCTCTAACCTAACACCAAACTTATATTAATTGCACTAAACGCGCGTTTCACTAGCCAGCGTCTTCGGGAGAATAAAATTGATAATATTGTTTTTATGTCCCGAGCACGGAACAGCTGATTTTATAAGGCCAAAATATTTTGGAATTACAAAAGGTTTTTTTCATGGAAATGGAAAAATTTGAGGAAATGAGGATCGGTGGTGGAATGAAATATGGAATAAACTGAGTGCTGAGTGGCACCCCAATATTTACCTATTTCATCTATTTCAGGAGGGATTCAATTTAAAAACACGTGTAGTGAATATACACATATATTTTGATTTGTATATATCGACGTTATATCAAAACATACTAGACATCTCGATAGATATTTGAATATATCTTGTTCGAGGTACTCTATGAATTTTGATTTCAAAGTGGAATATTGAGTTTGAGGTTGATTTATATTAATTTACTCATGTTCAAAACTCATAAGTTTTTCAAATTTGTTTTTTCCTACTCCAGGTATTTCAAACCAACTCTCTTCTGTCTATACAAATCAATCCTTACATTCTCATGATACCCAGATTCCATCCGCGGTTATTTCGGTTACCAATTATTTATCACATTGCAATTTCTAAAATCTATGAGAAACTGTCTGAGCTTAATACCAACACAGGTCCTGGTACTGATGGAATTCATCCTACTCCTCATAAAACATTCAGCTTCATTTTATCCCGCCCACTTTTACATATATTCAATGAGTCTCTATTATCAGGCGAATTTCCGGACTAGTGGAAAACGTCATATGTTACTTCAATATATAAATCAGGGCGAAAATCCGCTATAGCATTCGTAGCGTAATCCCTAAAGTTTTTGAGAGCATCATTGTTACCTAACTAATGACTGCTCCCCAATTATAGGTACCCAACAATGTGGATTTACATCCAAAAAGTCAGCGAAATTGGGTCTGATAGCACATCTTGATTTTTTGTCGGATGCTCTGGAGAAGGGTTCACAAGTTGACTGTGCGTACACTGATTTTTCCAAAGCGTTCTACAAAGTTAATCATGAGTTCTTGATTCATAAAATTAATTTTTGTGGAGCTAATCGGCTAATATTAAAGTGGCTCAAGAGCTATCTCATGGAAAGAGCGGTAATTGTCAGGATTAATCATCACTATTCTCATACCATTGTGTTCCACAAGGATCACAAATAGGACCACTGTTGTTAAACAGTCTACAAAATAATATTGACCACTTATCTAACTGGTGTACGTAAATAGTATGTTTGAATTCGTCCAAATGCTATATTCTTTGTTTTCATCCAAGTCATCGCCCAATCACCTGCGAATATAGTGTTACAGAAATTCCTAGCGCCGACTCTGTCGCTTATAAATGCAAATTAGTTTGACGGTTCGACGATCGGGATTTATCTGGAGGATTCTCCACTGTGTGAGCGAGTATATAAATACGGGAGACACTCGCCGCTACGGCAGAGTTTCTATTAGAGAGAGTTTATCGGACCGGTTAGTACAGAGCGTTGAATAGTTGCGGAGCAGTTTAAGTGATTGTATTGTATTGTGATAAAGAGTTGTAATGAAAGAAGTGAAGTATTGTTTGGAGTTTTAATCAACGAACCCATCGATAAATCGTAACAATAGTATAAATAATCTGACCTTACTTTCTGCTCCTGAAACCAAGGATCAACGTGTGATCGTTAGCTGTAAATCACACATTTCCACTACACTACAAATATCCATTAAGATGCTAGGCTTTATGGATAGAACCACCAGTGAATTTATTAACATCGTTGCTATTGAATGCCTAGTTAGATCCCATGTCAATGTATGTTCCACAGTATGGTCCCCACATTACGTTACACAAATTGAAACTTGAGGCTGTCCAGCACAATTTTCTGAGATATATGACCAGTAATATGCGTCTGTACTACGGATAAGTTGCATTAGAACGCATACTGAACTAAATTGATCTATATGATTTATTACTTTTTGTGACTGTACTTTCAATCCACTTTATTGTATCAACTACTTTTATAGCACTGTAATATTCTTATCTTAATAGGGCTTGCCCGGGAATAAATAAATTATGTTCTTCACAATTGCACGGCTTGGCTTTAATTGTGGTTTATCTTAATTAGGTTTTCTTGCTATGGATTTGCCAATAGGATTCCTTGTTCCTCAGTGATTAGTTCATTCCTTCATTCAATAGAGCGGTGCAATTGGCCCTAATATCTGTTCAATAATGTATTCCGCTTATGCTATGTGAAAACTGTCAGGAAGGCCAGTCGGGCCAGTCCGTTATTTGTAATGTCTATGGAAAGTACTTATGTATGACACGTGACAGCGTCAGAAGTCAGTCAGTCAGATTTGAAGTTGATAAGCGAAGGAACCGAAGGCGAAATGTGGTACTTTTAATTCTGTTTGGTACGGTGGTACTACATTTTCAATTTGAGGCATTTTGTCAGCACCTATCAAAATATCACAATAGTTATATTATGTTCATTATTGGCATTCCGTATCCGTCTGGATAATTAGTCAGCAAAACAACCTATTATGTAGTACAAGAACTAGAAAGGCGATGTGTTACTTTTCTTCTGCCGAAATAGATTCCTGTGTTTTTTAATTCGCATTCTGCGCAAAAGGAACACAATTTAAAATCATTTGATTGTTTCTTGCATCTAAAATCACTCCACGAACCCATTCATTTATTTCATATCGACTACAAACCACTCCAAAGCTATTCCAAACTGAGTATCAATCGCAATATTTTCGCGCGCTGACGTCACTCGTATTCGTCCAATGAAATACCGATAATATTTAGCGCGAATTTGAAATTGGCAGAACTCACAACGTCGATAAGTAATGAAAAATATACGGAATTAATGGAATATCTATAAATATTTTTGAGAATTTGCCAGTTCTCGCTCTTGACGTTCTCATTAGATTCATAAATCACTTACTACAAGTCATATTTTCGGATTTTTTTTCAACACAGCGGTTATTTCCGTGAACAAAAAGTTGGTAATGAGAATGATCGTCAATTTTGAGTCTATCTTATATGGGTATAGATAATTCATTCAAAGAATAAATAATTTGAAGTTGTTGCTGGTGATACAACAAAAAATCATTGAGTGTGCAGTTAGACAAACATCAAATTTCTTGAAGTCATTACAGAAATTCAACAAGAATTTGAAAATGTGTTGCGAAATGTTAGTGGAAGGCTCTTACCCATGAATTTATGTATTCGGCAGCAAAAGCCTAATGATGCATAAAAACCATGGTGCATTGAGTATGCTTTTGTTTGGTCAAATCTTCTCGATCTGTGTGAAATCACAATGAGAGCTTACATTTCATGACGGCAGCTTACGAGTGAATTTCGCACTCACAGACAAGTTTGACAGTTTGACCCTTCGATTAAAAGTATTTGAAAACGTTCGGTAGTTTCGATAAACTGAATTCACTATTCTAAATATTCCATTTAGTTTTTTCCTGTTATCATTTACTTTTTGCCGATGATCTTGACATTCACCGAATTTACTCAATACAAGATTGTTGATTTCTTCAGAATGCATAAATAAGTAAACTGTGTGGATTAAAATCTTCTTTCTTTGGCTGAACATATTGAATGGTGAAATGGTCTAATCACAGGAAACAAAATCCGGTTGTTCTCAACCATTCTTTAAATAATGTAATACTTCAAAGATATCATACTTACATTCGAAGATCTCCTGGTTGTATTCGATAGTAAATTGACTTTCACCGAGGACATTACCAAAATAAGAAAATCCTCCACAAAAGTTCTTGTATATTGTGTAGGAAACTAGTCTTGCTTTGGAGATTCAAAAACCTTTTAAATTTTGTATTATACTCTCGTTAGAAGCAAGATTGAATAAGCGACGTTGGTCTGGTCTCCTATTTATAATGATTCAATAATTCTTCTTGAATCTGTCCAGAGAATATTTTTCCATAGTAAGTCCTAACTACTTATTCAAACAATTAATTTCCAGTAAAAGACAAACTTCTTCTCAGTTCTCAAACGAATGTGATAGTATTTCTTGTATATCTTGCAACATGAAGTATATTGGTCATACTCAGTTCACATCTGGCAGCCTCGTCCTCAAAGTGAAACAATGAAAAACATGATTTATCAAGCTACGCTAAACAAAATGTTTTTGGAAAATATTTTCAGTTTCAATTATGAGATATGGCGCCTATCGATGATACAATATTCTAATGTCCCCAATGCTCGTATTTGACTGATGAGATATCAACAAGAAAATAAAAGATTGCTACCAAATGAATCACTAGCAGAACTGTTTCGATTGTCGCAATAGTGAAGTGTGTTGGTTGATCGTCCCTTTTATCCTTTGTAATTTATATTATATTATAGTGAATAATTCATGTAATTTTCTGTTCTGTTTTTGTGACGTTTTCTTTGTTACATGGCAATGTGTAATACTCTTATACTTTGTATATGTTAAACAAAGAAATAAATTTATCTATCTATCTATCTATCTATGGAAATGCATTTTCCCTCCACCACTGGACCCACCATACCCGCGAACAGGTAAGTTCACTTATTATTTTTCGAAATTCTTCCCACATACTTGCATAGAATTGTTGATGATTCTCTCGATGTATTTAACCACTTCACCCCAACTAACGCACTAAAAAATGATCACACGCTTCAATTCATATGTGATTCGACACCCTGAATCCGAATCTTCAATCAATCTTGCCCGACATACTCTCTTGAAAATGTTATGAAGTTTCTTAAATCTATTTACCGCACTCCACTTTCACTGGCGCATCTGGGAGTACCAGAATTTTTTATATTAGGTATTTTCCGTCCAGGCACGGATTCCACTTCATGAACTATAGGTCTCAGGTATCCCTTGCTAGCTCAAGCTCTTGAATGAGCTTTTGAGGGGTTTCCTAGAAACCTGAGATATTTGTTAATAAATATTTCAAGAAATTTTTCACACTCCACCCTCATTGACGCTGCGACAAATGATCAGATACCTCATTTTATGTGTAATATTTTATCCTGGAACCGAATCTATATTCAAAATAACCAGACAAACTTTCTTGAAAATTTTATTAATTTCCCCAGTTTTTTTACATCACTCTATCTCCTTCTTCCCCCCTCCGAGCAGGACAGAAATAGTTACATACTCTATTTTCAATATAATTCAATTATGCAAATAAAATCTGCTTAAAAATATTAAAAATATACATAAATAAACTCAATAAAACGGTAACAAAACAAACAAACAATGGAGTGAATTTTTCTCGTGTATCTTGTGGCTGTGGTTTCTTCACTTCACACCCATTTTTCGACGCGTGTATCAATCAAGAGATTGAAAAAATTCGATGTTTTTCTCAGTGCATTTTCTAGATGCGGACAACTAGACATCATCCGTCGACCAAGCAGGCAAAACCGGACAAATAAATGAATATATAAATAGTCCAGGAGCTCCTGACGCACGTTTCATGAAGTGTTTTATGCACGTTGAATTTGCTATAATGCATCTCTTGGGTACATACGAAGGTGGGTAAGTGTTGGCTAGACTTACCAAGTACTGCACATAGAGGACAGGTGCAAAAAAATATGGCCCAAATGAAGTGTTTTATTCAGAAACCAACAATCTTTAATGTAAAATTGAGGTAATTTCACAATGAATTATAAATGAGGCAGACACTTCCAGAGGCTTAAGTAAAATGGAAAAAAAATACCTAATCCAAAGTTGTTCTTCACTCTATATTAACTGAAGTGTTTTATTCAGAAGCCAACAATCTTTAATGTAAAATTGAGGTGAATTTACAATGAATAATGAATGAGGCAGACACTTTTAAGGAGGTTAACATAGGGGTTAACATGGAAACAAAAGAAACAAAAGTTGTTCTTTTTTTCTATAGTAAATCTGTTTCATTCAGAAGCCAACATTCTTCAATTTATTATTATTGAATTTTGGTTCAAAAATCTAGACACAAAATCTAGAAGAATCAATGTCATGGAAGGAATTATGCAGTGTTTTCATCGAAACTCTCTTCATTCTGTAAGGATTCAAGACTTACAAAATAAAATAGATTCGCTTTCTTAGAAAAAGTCATAGATTACTAAAAAAATCAACAAAGTTTTGGAAAAAAGCATTGTTTTTCAGAAAAATACATTTGAAAATTCCTTTCCAATCTTCTCTAAAACCTCAACCCATACCTCTAGTATTATCCCAATTAGTACCTAATTATGTACAGAATTTATCAATTTTACTACACCCCTGCATCATTTCAAATTTTTATATTTTAGGTAAGTAACATCTTCCAAGTCGATAATGTGATAATCATAAAACAACTAAGGGACCTAACTTAGACGATTTATTGCCTCAATTTTTAATCATAGTTTCTCCTGCTTAATTACTCAGAAACTTTCCAGTGACTTCTTACATTTTTTCTTTTTCAATGCAATTTTTAAAAGCAGCTCTCCCGCTGAACCTTGCCTGTTCATCATTCACCGCCTAGCTTTAAGCATTCATGTATTTATATCTGATGATGAATAAAGACATATTATTATAAAGACATATTATTGTAGTTTAAATTCTTCACTGAACATTAAAATTACTGAATGGAAAAAACTGATAGGTTGGGGTATATATACATGAAAAAATCTCATTCGTCTACTTCTTTTCATGACATAAGTATGTGACATAACTTTCTTTGACTTTCTCTGAGAATTGTTGAGAGTATTCTCGGAGTGTTCTCAATATTTCTTCATTGAATTTACAGAGATGACAGGATTCTTTGATTCTGATAAAACTCAATACTTTTCGGGTCATCTACAACTTCTGAGAAAAATAAATAAAACAAAAAGATACAGGGTCGGTGATAGTTGAACTGATACGTCCTGTATCAATTCTGAGTAAGATGCATTTTGAGATATGATTGTTTGGGATGATTTTTCAAATACATTTTTCGGTAAAAAACAATAAACAATAATTATTAGTTTCTGGAAATTATGTTGATGTTTCATTCTAGTAAACCATCATTGGTTGAAAAAGGTGAATTTGTTATATCAATAAGTTCAATTCAAAAAACAATTCTCAAAAACTGCCTCAAGGATAAAAAAACAGAGGTGGTCAGAGTTGAATTGAACTTTTTCGAATGATTTTTTTCATAAAAATGTGTAACTATTATGTTGTTTTTTATTCCAGTAAGTAAGCATGATTTGTTCAAAAAAGGTGAATTTGTTTCATTAGAAAATAAGTCTTTTGAAGCTATACCTAATGAAACAAAATAAAATACAACTAACTTCAAGCCAAAAAAGATACAGGGGAAGTCAGAGACGAAATGTGAAAGGATAACAGGAAATAGTCTGAAATACAAGGTTACAAACACCTTCACCTATATTAGTGATGGCTTTTACAACAGAAGATTGTGATTCTTATACATGCCAGTAGAGGTAATTGAGGAATTATTCCGCACAATGCTAAGAGAATTTCTCAAAACTGTTCAAAATAAAAAACATAGTGAGATTTAAAAAAAAAATTTAGGAAATCCACCAATTTGTGCTTCTGCAAAAATTTGTTTGAACTTCAATTAAGTGTCCTGAAAGTCCTTTTACTTACAGGAACAAAATTTATGCATTAATAAATTATGACAGTAAAATTAAAAGAAATAATTTCAAGTGGTAGGTAGGTGATGTTTATGAATGAGTCCAAGTATAAATCAGTGGCTGTGGTGAATAGAATTACTGAAGAATTATTGTGGAGGAATTGGAAAAACAACTTCAGGGCAATGATCAGGTATGAGTATGAGTAATGAAAGGATTCGTCAAGAGGAAATGTATTACAACCCAGATGGTTCTTGCTTCACTGGTTTACGTGTGGTAGCATTTGGGATGGATAGTCACTCATTAGTGACAGATCATTTTCTTTCTATCATAGTTGGCTGAGGGGGAATTCACTAAAGGTTAACTACTTCTTATCCTCGTGAAGTTTATTTTTAATTTCAGAAACAATGATCTCACAAAAAAAAAAGAAATGACTCAGACCAATGGTCTGGTCATATGATCAACCATTACTTAAGTATCATTGAAAAAAAAAGGAACTTACTGTTTGACATCTCATTCTTGGAATTCCTCAATCCTTTTGGAATAGTTTAGGTGATTCAACCAATTCGTTATGGAATAACAACACCCTAGTCTCTTGGGAATTCACTATGATTTCACATAAATATCGAGCAAAGATTTTTACATTGAAATTTTCAAACTTCACTTCACTTGTTTTCAGAAAAGCACCCAAAATAAATGAACTATAATAACATTAATAATATTCATCAATATTTTCCTACTTTATACAAGTAACGTAAAACGTAACACAGAATGACAGAATGAGAGAATACACTAATACAGTACAGAACAGTTGAACAGTAGAAAGTTACTCAGAGCAAAGAACAGGAACATACTAAGTGGGAGAGCCTACAATGTTGCCATCAGTTTGAGTTCAAAATTCTTATATTCCTTAGATTCACGATATTTCCAAAATTCCCAATTCATAATTGGAAATTTCCCAGAGGAACTCTGACTCTATGAATCTATAGATCAACACAATATCAAAATGTTGATTTGTTTCGATATTTCAAGTTCTATATTTGATTTTAGCTGAAGTGATATGCACTAGTTTTTATACTGTATCGGATGTGAAAGCCCTTCTCCTCCAAAAAGTATTAATTCCCCACTATAAGATATGCGTTTTACAACCTTTTTCCATCGAAATGAAATATAATTCCAGAATCGCCAGTACGTTGACCAATCATATATTTCCAATAGAACGGGATTTCCTACAGCATCTGGCATCGGTGATATGGTAGGAGGTAACGTAAGATTTGTTTCAGATTCGAGTCAAAAGGCTCAGAACCGCCCCAGAACCGTTCGGAGTCAATAGCAGAATTCACACAAGTAAGCTGGATTCAGACAGATCCGAAATCCGATCGTACGACGATCCGATAGGCTTTCTGATTTGTCTAAATTTAAATTCAGACCAATCAGAAAGCTATCGGATCGTCGTACGATCGAATTCCGGATCTGTCTGAATCCAGCCTAACCATGTTCAAAATAGATCTCAGCTCAAAGATAAATCCGGTTACACCATAGACGGCTGCGTCTATCAGCTTATAGGGCTTTAAGCTGCTGCACAAAATTTTACAGTTCTACGACGATCCGATAGGCTTTCTGATTTGTCTAAATTTAAATTCAGACCAATCAGAAAGCTATCGGATCGTCGTACGATCGAATTCCGGATCTGTCTGAATCCAGCCTAACCATGTTCAAAATAGATCTCAGCTCAAAGATAAATCCGGTTACACCATAGACGGCTGCGTCTATCAGCTTATAGGGCTTTAAGCTGCTGCACAAAATTTTACAGTTCTTCATGATAAAAGCTGCGTTCGAGTTGACCTCTATAAATCAATGATTCATTCCACTGATTCATTGGCATCAGTTGCTTCAACACAAAATACTCAGTAATGTATCTCATGAATTATACAATGTATAAGTACAGAAAAAGGTTTTGTAGCAAAACAAAAATCAGGTTTTTCTCATGATTAATTTGAATAGTTAAAATAAAGCATTTGTTGAAACACTAATAATCGGTGACATGTTTTATTAAATCTGATATATTGATCCTTTATTGAGCACAAAAAGCTAATTACATGCAAAAATTTCATGAAAACCAACTTTAACTTCTATAATATTTAGGAAATGACATTACCTACTTATCAACATAATATAAGGGTTGCAATATGTTTGTAGAACCCAGATAAACCCGCTTTGCAGGAACATTGGCATTTCTATCCCTCATCAGCCAGAAATATATTGATTTTTTATGGATGCTTCACTAAAGCTGATGTTTGCAAACATAATCCCCTTATTTTTTATGGATATTTTCTTCCACTCCACATGCAATGATATGCCCTGCTTTGAACACAGCTTCACCCTCTTTCAACGGTCTGGTTCTACTACGTAATCCAGAATACTAGGTAGCTCCAATTCTATGATAGGTATTTTTATCTAGAATGTAGGTAGGTGAAGTAGTTCAAATTATAACACTCACGAGTAAAATGAGGCTGTAATACTAGCCAAACATGTAACTACTACCTTAGCACTTAAAGCAACTGAAGACGTTTAAACAGTTATTATCACTTAACAAGTCCTCAAGAATGCAAAACATGAACTAATAGTACCATAACTTCAAATGGCCAAAATTTGTTGTTCACTCTAAAGTGAAGCCATCTTGGATTTACCAACGCCATCTAGCGGTTGACGATTTTCGCCTATACTTGAAATATTCTATCTTGCTCACTCTGGGCGCTTGTATGCTCAACAATTGTCAACAAATGGCGACATCAAACTTGGAAACACGTGGTTAACGACCGCAAACATAGGACGGCATCATGTATATGTATGGCCAAACGATTTGAGTTTAGAGCCAGTTGAACATACTCTAGTGAACTGTGATCAAGTGCACCGAGTTGAGTTGCTAAGCATTAGCCAATAGAATCGTTCGTTGCTTTACAACTGAACCACAGCATATATAACAATCAGCACGGACACTCCCTTGGGCGGGAAAAGTACGCGCATATACTTCGCGTCGCTATGTCGGCCATGTTGAAAAGCAGTGGACCTGTCATATTGTCATTCCTTTATTGCTGCTTTCGATTAGACAGTTTCCTGCTCTAGGACTCTCGAGCTTCACTATTGGTGGAATTTGCCACTTGTCATTTTCCAGCCAATGGTTAAGCTGAAATTAGAAGCCCTGGAGCAACGCAACTATGAAACGAAAGCGAAAACTTGTATTTGTTGTGAAGTTCCACGCTGTTTGATCAAGTTTTATTTTGGTATCAAATTGTGTTTTGCTTCATTTCGTGAGTGTTTTATTATTATTACGATGGATAAACAGTAAAAAGGTGGTCAGGTCAGGTTGAAGACTAGGCCGGAAAAATGCTACTTTCTCAAAGAAAAAGCGTCCGGGAAGTGGGTACGGTTGCCGAAAAAATAGTGTACGCAACACGACCGAAAACAGTTTTTTCCGGACTTGTTACGTAAATTACTATTCCGTAAAGTGATCCTCACATTTTGTGCCAGTCAAGTTTAATTCTGAATAGGTACTTAGCTATTCCTTCTTATATTATTTAAAAGAATTACAAATAGTATCGTATCAATATATTATTCATTATGGTGAACAAAATAGCAACAATCAAATGACGAACCTTATTTTATTAGTTGAAGTCATTTGAAAACAAGTTCAATTTCATGAATTATGACAAAATAAAATTTCTAGTACGCCTCTGTTATAGATACCATTTTGCAAGTCTGGTCCTGAGTAATCCGCTTTTCAAGATGGCGTCTTTATACTTTTTGAGATCAAAGGCGGCATCCCAGAGTGTCCGTGCTGATTGTTAGGTATGCTGTGACTGAACTCGGTTTGCTTGAAGCACAATTCACCGCAGTATGTAATTCAGCTGCTGGAGGAGTTGGACAAGTTTATCTTCTCCGCCTACAGCAGCAACACCAAAGCGCCCACGTTTAAATCGTGGACATACTCCGGAGATATCATCAGAGTGGTCTGCGATGACGACGCGACGCTACAGTGGCTGAAAAAAGCCACAAAGGACCTCAAGCCGTGGAAGGAAGCATCGCTGGCGGTCGTCGGTGTGGATGAGCTCCCAAAGCTGAAGGCGCAGAATCCAGACCTGAGGATAGCGAGGTGGTGCACTTTCCACCATGAGGTGAAAGTGAACCCTCAGGGACACCTCTTCGTCTTCGGAATCGGAGACGAGGATATGGCTGTCCTGAAGAAAAAGTCAATGAGGATAAGCTACGCGTTTACCTCATTGGCTATAAGGGTAACTAAAAAGGAAGGTACCTCTGAAGACCCGAGGTCCTTGGAAGTCGAGCCACCTAGAGTGGATATTGGCACCGAGGTCACCAAGGGTCCCGAAAAGGACGTCGAAACATCTGCAAAGATGACAGACGACGACCTGACGGAAGAGGCACCTGACAACAAAGAGGCCGTCGCTCCCCTACCGGAGGAGCAGATGGACCTAGAATAGAGTCTTAACCCGAACGACCTCGCAATGGGCAAAGACGTCGGAAAAAAGATAAAAATAATACAATGCAACCCCCAACACAGCAGGACGGCTACGGCAACACTATGTCGCCGCCTTGATGTGTTGGAGTATGCAGTAGCTTTGATCCAGGAACCCTGGATAATTAAGACCAGAATTACTGGTTTCGGTAACTTGACTGGCCAAATTTTTAGCTCACCAAGCAATCAGCAACCCAGGACAGCCGTTTACGCTCCCAGGAAATACAGAGCCTCTCTGATGGCACAATTCTGCACCTTAGACCTAACTGCGGTTAAAGTGGAATGTCCAGACGGAAAGGGCAAATATACGGCGTTGATACTCGCATCGGTGTACCTCCCCTCAGATGCAGCCACTCAACCACCCACAAGAGAGATGGAAGTGCTAGTGGACCACTGCCTAAACCAGAGAATGGAGCTGATTTTGGGCTACGACTCAGACTCTCACCACCTGGGCTGGGGCAGCAAAGATACCCGAGGTAAGTCTCTTTACGAATACATAATTAAGAAAGACCTAGCAATCTTGAACAGAGGCACGGAGCCGACATTCATTAACGCCCGTAGCCAAACATTAATAGATCTTACGCTGGCGACAGCCAAAATATCAAATAAAATTCGAGACTGGCAAGTGTCTGATCATATTTCTATGTCAGACCATCGCTGGTTGACTTATATGGTAAACCAGGATCTCAGGACCACTGTGAAATCCCGCGATCCGAAGAGGACGGATGTAGCTCTATACAATCGACTCTTAAAAGGAGCTCTGCGGGAGACAGAGGCCCTGACTTCTGGCAATAGTGAAGAATTGGAAAGGTACACGTTATCTATCCAAAACAAAATAGACATTGCCTATAGAGAATCCTGTCCGATGAGGATGGTACAGACAGAAGGCACAACCAATACATGGTGGTGCCCTGAACTGAAACACCTCAGAAAGACAGCGAGAACGACCTTTAACAAAGCGAAACGAACAAAACTCGAAGAGGACTGGGAAATATAGAAAGCCATATCCTCAGAGATTTCAAAAAAGTCTGCAGACAAAAGCAAAGGGAAGCCTGGAGAGCCTATTGTGAGGCAATCGAAGATTTCCCGCAAGTCTCAAGGCTACAGAAGCACTCTCAAGCGACCACCATAAGAGTATCGGCATCCTGACGAGGGAAAATGGCGACGTAGCCGCCAACCTCTGAGAGAGCGCCGAGATTCTTATGGAAACTCACTTCCCAGGTTCTGTCTTCCCAGGAACGACGAACCGGACGGAAGTACCAATAACACCCTCACAATACGACTGGCAATTTGCTAGCACTATAATTGATGAGGACAAGATAAGGTGGGCCATATCGGGCTTTTCCTCCTTCAAAGCACCAGGACCTGACGGTATAAGACCAGCCCTACTACAATGGGGATTGGATATTCTCATGCCGCACCTGGTCGGAATATTCAGAGCCTCATTCCCTCCCAGTAAGTGGAGAGAAGTACGAGTGGTGTTTATACCTAAACCAGGAAGGATGGACTACACCTTATCAAAAGCATTCCGACCAATAAGTCTCACATCGTTCTTTTTGAAAACAATGGAGAGGCTGCGCGAGCGGTATACAAGAGAAGTCTCAGTTCACAATCCACTTCATCCATATCAGCATGCATATACTCCGGGAAGGTCCACTGATTCGGCCCTTCACCAAGTGGTTGGCAGAATCGAGAGATCATTGAATAATAAAGAATCCACCCTGGGTATATTCATAGATATCGAAGGAGCGTTCGATAAAACGACCTTCCCAACAATCACCCAGCAACTTAACTCCAGGAATATACCCCTGGTAGTAGGAGAATGGATACTCAAGATGCTCTCTAGTAGAGCAATAAGTATAAATGTAGAAGACATTACTGTGAGAGGACTGGTCATGAGGGGATGTCCGCAGGAAGGGGTCTTATCACCCCTTCTTTGGAACGTAGTCCTGGATACCCTGATTAATCACCTCAACATAGTTATCCTGCAGACCGGCAAATTTGTGAACACACTGTGCGATAGAGCGCAGGATGGTCTCAAATTAATAGAAACATGGGTTAAATTTATAAACCATTTCAAAACGGTCGAGTCGTTTGTGCTCTCTCCTATATGATGCGATAAGTTGGTGCTTTTATGAGCTGAAATTTTGTTCTTTGGAGGATATGTTGTGCAAATAGTGACCTACCGCTTGAAAGATACTGGTGAGCAGATTTTGATTCTCAAAATTCTAACATTTGATCTCTAAGACTCGATCCATACCCTCTGGACGGAACTCCGAATAAAAACATCATCCCATAAAAACTACTGATAATAAGTGGACCTCTACTCGAGTGTTAGTACGGTTGATCTGCTCATATTATATGTGCGGATTTAAAACTCAAACATGTGAACCGTTCCTAATGATATAACGCTCGTGGATTTATACAAATTGCTCATGACTGTTAATGAAAAATGCGACAAAGCCCAAGACAAACTCTCAGAGATCAAGTCGGAATTGGCGGTAGCAAATAATAAGATATCAGAGCTTGAATATGAAAACTCGAAGCTAAGAGCACTGGTAGCTCAGCTTGATAATAAATCGAGACGAAATAATTTCATTGTTTTTGGCTTGAAATCAGGAAGCATTGTCCAATCGCTTGAGGATCTTGGGGACACTCTCGAAATCAAGCTTGACCTGGTAGATGTCAATAATACTTTCTTCCTTCCCAACCGCAGCGAGAACAAAATTCTAAAGATTGAATTTTTATCGTATTGGAAGAAACTTGAGGTACTGAAGAATTCATATAAGCTCAAAGACTCCAATATATTCATTGCCAACGACTTGAGACCGGAAGACCAAGTCACACACAAAACTCTTCGAGGTTATCTCAACACCGCGAAAAGCAACGGTTTGAAAGCCACCATCAGGCAGAATCAGTTGATACTGAATGGTTCTAGGTACACATCTGAACAACTCGCATCTGATCCTAGCCTGGTTCTGGGAGGGAAAAGTGCCTCTGGTGGTAACCAGAAGAGAAAGGAACCTTTCTCACCAGAAGAATCCACTTCAAAAAAACCTTACCTTAGGGAGCGGAAAAAGTGAATCTTCAAATAACCTCTGTTGTACTCTTTTTCTTTGCTGGTGATTGTATACATGATCTTCTGCTTTTTTTTACTGCTATACTTACTCATTTTGTTCAATTAGTTGATAAGAATCTACTATGTCATTTTCAATCTGCCATATAAATACTAGATCAATCACAAAAGCATTTGTAGAATTCAAGAATAAAGTATTTAATATTTACGATATTATCACCATTTCTGAAACCTGGCTGAACGATGGGATAACGGATGAGTCGATTCTACTGCCTGGATATGTTCTTTTTCGAAAAGATCGTAAGGGTCATGGTGGGGGGGTAGCCATCTATGCAAAACATTTTCTACGCGCTAGCCTAACCAGCAATTTACAAATAGCGAATACTGAACAAATCTGGATATCCTTTTCTTTGGAAAAAATGAATTATGCCGTCGGAGCTCTGTATCGCCCACCTAACCAGTCACCTGAAATATTTTTTTCGGAATTTGAGGATGTTTTGTCCTGTATTATACCAAATGTCGATTATACTATCTGTGCTGGGGACCTCAACATAGATTTTTTAAATCCCTCAAACAAAATTCACATTGAATGTGGTTCTATTATCAATTCATATGACTTGCATCAAGTCATCGACAAACCTACCCGTTATACTTCCACAACTAGTAAGTTACTGGATGTTATTATTTGCTCTTAAAGCTTACGTTACACCGACCGTACTATTGTAGACTGTTCAAGTTTTTCGGACCATTGGCTATCTTCCTGCTCCATCGGACTCCCTGTGAAAGCGAATACTCGTTTTTATTACACATACAGAGACTTCAAACAATTCAGCACTGAAACATTTCAACGCGATCTCCACGATTCCGATTTCGAGTGTATTTACAGGACGGACGACTTAAACCGAAAGGTTGAAAAATTCAATTCCCTGATATTAACTTTATTCGATACTCATGCACCTTTGCGAACTGTACGCATAACTAAAGGAAAAGCCCCGTGGTTGACAGAAAATCTGAAACTGTTGATGAAACTTCGCGATAAAGCTCTGGCTAGGTATAGGAAAGGTGGACTGACTCCCCAATGGGATTATTATAAACAATTAAGGAATCTCACCAACCACACAATAAAGCTTGAAAAAAAAGCGTACCTGGAATTTCGTCTCAATAATAGCAAAAATCTATGGAAGGAACTCTCTGATTTAGACTTGCACAGTAAAAGCACGAAAAACGTAATTCCTGATCATCTCAGAGATACCACTAAAATCAATGAATTTTTTTGTAGTAATAGCTCCAACAATGAATTGCCTGATGAGGAGCTCCTGTCTTTTTTTTCCAACAACAAATTAAACACTGACTCAAATTGTCATTTCCAGCATACAGATGAAGTTGAAATATATGAAATAATGCTTTCTATAAAATCGAATGCTGTTGGTTCCGATGGCATCAGCATCAAAATGATCTTACATTCTACCCCATACATATTACCCATTTTGAAACATATATTCAATGAGTGTATTGATAAAAATGTATTTCCTTCAATATGGAAGCAATCCCGTGTTATTCCACTAACAAAAACTAATGATCCCCAAAATCTGAGTGACCTGCGCCCTATCAGCATCCTATGTGCCATCTCGAAAATTTTCGAGAAAATTATCAATAAACAAATTCGCGAATTTCTTGATGTCAATAAACTTTTGCCGGCTTCTCAATCAGGTTTCAGACCCGGCCATAGCTGCACGACCGCTCTGCTGAACGTAGTGGATGATGTCCACAAATCGATCGATAAAAATGATTTGTGCATCTTGGTATTGCTCGATTACTCCAAGGCTTTTGATAGAATATGTCATCAGCTATTGATAAGCTTGTTGAAGTTTCTAGGATTCTCGTACTCTTCAACTGAATTATTGAGGAATTACTTGATGCAGAGAACACAAAGTGTTGTTCTAGATGGTGAGTCTTCAGAGTTTCGTGGCAAGTCGGCTGGAGTACCGCAGGGGTCAATTCTTGGAACTATATTATTTGTAATTTATACGTCTCAGTTTCCTAAAAGCTTGCTGCACACCAAAATTCATAGCTATGCTGACGACACTCAGATATACAAACAATTTCCGGAAGCTTCCTTGGAAGACGCATGTCAGCTTATTAATCAAGACTTGAACTCTCTGCTCGTTACCTCTAGAAAATACTGCCTCACGATCAATCCCTCCAAAACAGTTGTTATGCTGTTTGGTCGATCAGCAACCAGAGGAAGATGCGAAAATAATATAGATATACACCTTGACAATGAAAAACTCCCTCTTACTGAATGTTCAAAGAATCTAGGTCTGATCATCGACAAATCCCTCAGATTCTCGTCCCATGTGTCTTTGATTTTGAAACGGGCTTACTGCAACCTGAAGAAGATTTACTCAAACAGAGAATTCTTGAATAAGCAATCCAAGAAAATCCTGTGTGATGCTCTGGTATTATCACATGCTAATTATGCAGATTCCGTATACGGTCCTGGCTTACTGCAGTCCGAAAAAAGAAGGTTACAGACCCTGCAGAACTCATGTTTGAGGCTCATAACAGGGACCAGGAGACGACTACCGGTTACTCATCATCTGAGCAACTTGAATTGGCTGAACATGGAGTCCCGACGGATATTTCATGCATGCATTCTCTATCACAAAGTCATCACCACAAAGATACCTAGCTATCTTCATGATAAGATAAGCTTCAGAACGGACATTCATAACTTGAACTTGAGATTCAAAACGCAACTATCCACCCCAATCCATAATACCTCTCTATATCATGGCTCATTTACATATAATATTACCCGGCAGTACAATCGACTCCCAAGTACAATGAAAACACTTTCGCTTTCAAACTTCAGAAAAAAATTGTTATCCGACTTACTCGCAAATAAATTGCCTCAACTTCTGAACTGATTTTCTCTTAACATAGGCAATAAATACTTTTTTCTTCCATGTTTTTATCATGCAGTAGTTACTAAAGACATATTAGTTTCCCTCGATATTTATGTACAAAATCATGTCTCACCCGTTTAATAAAGGGACAGGATCTGATTGCGTATTAATGTGAAAAGAACTTCAATTCTACCTTTTGATATATACTTCCGACAATGTTTTTTTTCACTCGTATCTGTCCTCGGAAAACTTGTGTAAATCCGTTCAATGAAATCTATTATCATTATCAGTATTGTTATTATTAAGTCGTACTTTTTGCATCGGCTTTTTTTTATTACTGTGTTGTGTCCTTCAATTATTGTATCATACATATGTTCAACGTGTATTGTATACCATGTCATGTAACATATTTATTACTTTTACTGGTACAATGTTTGCTCGTGTGCACTTGTGTGTGTTCACATAGGTGCACACGTTTTTCGGTTGGATGGAAGAGCAAAGTCTGCCCATGTTGCGATTTTTTGTGACATGGTCAGAAATTGAATCCTGCCGTTTGATAGGAATTCATATTTGGTTATATATATTTATTTTTTTTGTATATTTTTTCCTATCAATAAAAGCTATATTATTATTATTATTATTAAAGAACACTCACTGTCGATCACTCCCAAGAAGACGGAGATGGTCCTTTTCACTAGGAAAAGAAGCTTATCGGGCTTGAAACCCCCCGAAATCTTCAAAAGCAAACTAAACTTCTCTGAAGAGGTGAAATACCTCGGTAATACCCTCGACAGGAAGTTAACATGGAACTCGCACATTCAGAGCAGAGCAAAAACAGCATATGTGGCCTATGAGCAGTGTCGGAGGACAGTGGGACGCACATGGAGTCTCTCGACCTAACGTACGGAGCCATTGCATGGGGACCGAAAACTCTACAAGCAACGGCCATCCAAAAACTATATCAAATACAGCGAATGGCTTGTCTGAACATCACAGGAGCCAAGAGAACAACACCAACCGCGGCAATGGAATCAGTTACTGGTCTGACACCTCTGGCCATGCTACGATTGCGCACGGCTGGTGTGAACCCCGAGGTAGGAATGGGTCAACTGAGGCGGGGCCTGTGGAGGGAGGCACTCACTGCGGTGCCTCTGCTACAGGCAGCCAGTGACGCAATTGAACCCAGGTTTGTGTTTAATAAACCCTACAAAATACAAATAAAACAGAACACCGAGGCGGATGCTGCAAATGCAATACGCATATACTCAGACGGCTCAAAAACCAAGGAAGGATCAGGATGTGGAGTTTACTCTAGATCTCTCAGCCTAAGGATTGAGTGGGGAATGGGGAAAAATACCAGCGTGGTTCAAACAGAACTGGCTGGTATCTCAATCGCCACAAAAGAGCTAACCAGAAAAGGAATTTCTGGCAGAAACATAATAATCTACACTGATAGTAGACAAGCCCTACTAACCTTGAATAGACAACGTATTATCTCAGGGTTAGCACTACAGTGCAACCAAGATTTAGCTAACGCCTCGGTAGATAATAATATTGTTACGTCCTAGCGCCGGTCCTGACCAGATCGTAAACGCAGATGGGGAATCGCGTTGTAGCGGACGTCATTTTCCTAGAAACCGTAATGCCGTCTGGAGAATTCGAGACGCGTCATCGGGGCTTCTCTCGACGATTCTCGATTGGCACGCAGATATATATACGCGACAGGTTTCGCTGCGGGAAGAATTGGTATTACAGAGAATTTGTATTCAGAGCTAAGTGACGAGAGTTTAGTAGAGCTAAGTGGAAAGAGTTTTGTTATTGCTTAGTGCGAAGGTGGAGAATTGTTAGTACAGAGAGTTTTAGTAGCGAGCGAGCATTGGAAAGTTATCAGAGCGATTTAAGTGATTGTGTTGTATTGTATTGTGATAGCGAGTTATAATAAAAGAAGTTTAGTGTTGTTTTGTGTTTTAATCGACGAACCCAGAGGAATATCGTAACAATATCGTACTAAGGTGGGTGAAAGGGCACGACAGGAGCATTGCTGACTCTTTGGCCAGGATGGCGGCTGGACTGAAAATTTCGGGACCAGGTGACACCCATGGTTTGACGACTTCGACAATTGCGGAACTAGCCAAACGTTACACCCATACTCAATCCCTTAAGAGATGGGATGAAACCAAAGGTTGCAGTTTTGCCAGGATCACCCTTGGCGACCCTGAGAAGCTGGATCCAAATAAATATTTGGCGATGACCAGGAAGAACCTACGATTAACAGTGGAACTTCTGACTGGACACTGTCAACTAAGGAAACACCTCCATATCATGGGGCTAGTGGACACACCTCTATGCAGGATGTGTGAACAGGAAGATGAAACTGTCAGGCATGTCTTATGTGAATGACTGGAGCTATCGTCGATAAGAAAGTGTGTGTTCGGTGAGTCTTGGCCTACACCTGCCGATATTAAGGAGATGTCCCCTGGTGACCTGTCCTCCTTCCTGGATAAGGCAGGATGGACAATGTCCTAGGAGGGCGACTACTTGGGCGGATGTACAATGTGCCATATTGTGGCCTAAGTGCTGTGGGTCTATACTCACCCTCCCTACTCTACAGATACAGATACCGCAGTATGTACAACTGATCCTCGATATTTGCGGGAGCGGTCGTATCGGCAAGGGAGTTGGCGCTATGGTTCCGCACCCGGCTCACGATCTAGAGGTCGTGGAATTCCTGTTGGGTGGAAACCCCAACAGGGCAAATATTCCTCTTTGAGAATTTCTCTCTGTCGTATTGGGGAATGACTGCCACGTTTCATGACTGACGGGTCCGCAAATAATCATGCTGCTCCTGAAGTATGGCGTATAAATTTAGTAACAAGGCCTACTTGCTGAAGGAATTAAATCGAAGTCGACAGTGTTTGGTACTCAGCAAACACATCTGTGACACTGACATCTCCGAAATTTTATAAAAGGGTCACAGTTCACAGTTGTCATTTCATTCGATTACATCACTGCGATATTTGCTGGATGTGATACGTAATAAGTAAGATATAATGTATTCAAGATGTCTTAGGGACATCATCAAATATGTTACATCGCCAATATGTCGAATTCGAGCACCAATATATCAAACGGTGGTGGCGTTAACTGCTCTGTAAATCGCTGTGTAAAACAGGCGATCTGTGTGCGAAGGAGTTACTTATCTAAACTGTGATCTCAACCGGTCAATGATATTATTCTTGTTTTCTCTTGTTTCTTGAGAAGTTATCATTCTATGGCTTAGCAGGAAATGGATTGTTACCCATCCAGTTATACTTGAAACAGCGTTATCAACGAATCTCTTATGGTGATAATAAATTTGACTATATGGAAGTATTCCACGGTTTACCCCACGTTGTTTTACTGCTTTACTACTTCAGTCTTTACTTATGTCCGACCAGCAAAAAAATTCATTCGAAGATGATTTACTTTTCAGTTCTATATTTTATTCATAAGATAATAAAATACTACACAGAATAATCATTATTCAAATATCCATAACAACAATTATGAATCTCGATAATATTTCATTGTAATTCAACCAGGGTTCTGTCCTTGAGCCGCTGCTTTTTGTTATTTAAATTCATGATATAATTGAATTCCTCCATTCCAACATTTGCCGATGACACAACTTTAATTCCCTCTGGGGAACAATATTTGAACTCATCCGCGACGCAGATCTTTTAGAATTTAAAGGTAATGAATGGTTTCAGATATTTCAACTCAGACTAGGGTAAATTGATTGGTTAATACATTGGATGAAAAACTAGGTGGTACTCGCATGCAGAGACACTTTGAAAGAAACTTGTGAACAATTTTCTTCTCAGACAACTTGAGAATTTTATTGATGCTTCAACCCTGAAGATCTTATACTTTTCCCCATTTTATTCCCTCCTAAACTATTGAGTTATTCCATGGGGCAATTCCACTCAATCCATCATCATTTTTTGCTTACAAAAGAAAGCTCTTAGAATATTAGCTAAATGCATCGTACAGAGAACACTGTAAATCTTTTTTATTGCACTTGGCATCATACCTCTGCCAACTTTATCCTTGTTTGATATTCTGAGAGTTATCCACTAACTATTCAATACTTACGAGACTCTGAGTGATATTCACGACAATAAGAGGTGCCAAGCAAATTCATATTCCTCGTTTTACACTTCATGCATCGCAGAAAAATTCGTTAAATATCTATCTTTACAATATACTACTTCAGCAAGTGAAAAATTCGAATAAATTCAACAAGAAAATAAAGCAATATCCCCACAAACACTTTCTTTATTCCTTTGGCGAATATCTACATGCAAATGAAAAAAAAACTATTATTATTACTACTGTATGCTGTCACGTTCATTAATTGGATGTATTCATCTTCTCCTTATATGACCTGCTAAAAATGTAATGATGTTACCTAATGGGGTGAAATGAAGTATTCTTCTATATTCAATCATTTTTCATACCAAACACCATCGACTTCGATAGAAGTCTTTCAGCAAGTAGGAGCAGTATGGTAATTCGCGGTCCCGTCAACCATTAAATCGGGCAGACTCATTTCCTAATACGACAAAGAGAATCTCTGCCCCGTTGAGGAATCGAACCCACGAACCGGACACCTACCACAGTGCCAACACTAATTTGTTTCACCTACAATTACTCATCGTATAACAATTTAGCCGGCCTATTTGACGAATATCCAATATGGAAACTTCTCGAAGACTCTCCAAGAGATATTGTTAAATATATTCAAAATGAATTTGCGTATTTGGAAAGACTACGGCAGGAGGAAAAACAAGTATCCATAGGAAAGGCGACGGAATGAGAAAAATAAAGAACATAGAAAAGATCGAGACGAAAAGAAAGATCGAGACGAAAAGAAAGAACGAGAAGAAGGTTTCGGGATATTATAGAACAGATATGAAAGTGCGAGAACATGAAAAAAGAAGAACGAGAAGAGCCATTCCAGAAAATTCTAGAAGAACAAAAGAATGAATTGGAACGAATAGAAAAACAATGAAAAGCAGAATTTCAGAAGGTTCTAGAACATCGAGACAATTTCTTAGAAAATGTGCTAGATGAAACCGAAATACAAATCTAAGAACTGAATGAAGAAGCCAAGAAAATCGACGACGAATTCAATAAGAAAGTGTATACAGTGCGAGAGATGAAAGGACAGAAAAAAACTCGAAAATCAGATAGCACTCCTAAGAACCAACAGACAGGGTTGCCTCATCAGGAGATTCCGTGAAACCACCGACTTTTGATGGACACTGTCTGGATCCATGTATTGCCAAAAATTTAAGGCTGTGTCAGTGACTAATAGATAGGGCGAAGAAGGAAAAGCTACAGCTCATTTTGAGAGGGCCAGCTTTGGGAATGTTGCAGACGATACCCATAAAACAGCAAAATCAATATGAAACCTGATTTCTGCATTAGAGTTGCGGTATAGTGATCAACACCGAGAACGGCTGTTCCGGGCTTAAATGAAAACACGCATCCAATATTCGGATGAGAGACTGCAAGACTTTGAAGCAGACGCCTACTTCAGTTGGTTTACCCAGAAGCATCAGAAGATTTCATGGAATAGATAGCGGTGCAGTTATTCATAGACAGACTAAGATACCCGAAAATCCAAAGGACTCTGCGACTGACACATTTCAATGAGAGTAGCGATTCCTTGATACGTTCTCTAGAAGTGGTGGCGTCCTTCAACACCTCGAAGCCGAAGATACCAGTAGTGTCAATAGAAGAACCGGAACAAGGTCGCGAAGAAATCAACCAAGTGAGATTGGTGGTTAAAGACAACTGGACCACAGCAAAAATGAGACGAGATCAAAAGAGTGATGTAAGTCTTGCAGAATTTTTGAGATGGAAGGAAAGCGGAGCATCGTTACAATGGAGAAGAGACATTGTTAGATTGGGAAGATTAAAAATTGGTAGGGGGATTAATTACGAAATGCCCTAGCGTTACTGCTGAGTAATAGCCTGTTTCGACGATACAAGTTTGTTGCTGCAACTCCAGGATATTGCATGTGTTCATGCAAGTTTTTCGAGTTGCATGAATCTTTTTTTGTGTGATAAGTTGCAGCGACTTAGTTATTTCTATGGTGAATTTGTTGCCGCAAACCACAAATAGGTATGTGGTGGCATCATTGTGAAGAATATTGATTTTGAACATTTCAATTATTTTTCGAGACTTGAGGAATCAAGTTGAGTAATAAGGTGATTCAATCACAATATCAATTATCAGAAATGAATGAAATTATATATCAGTTGTGATAATGTAGACGTTCATCTTGGTAACATTCAGTGCTTTTTTTTAATATTTGGCAATGCAAAGTGACAGCTAGATGATATATCTCGCAGCGACAAGTCGCCGCGAGAAATTGCAGCAACAAATTGCATCGTCGAAATGGGGTGTAAGGCTCGAAAATAAAACACCGCTTATATCCATGACAATTGAGCCGGCCTAATCGATTAGACAATTTCATGCTTGGACGTTTCTCGAAGACTCTCTGAATGTTCCGGGCATTTCATACAAGAAGAAGGTGAGATCTAGAAAGATCTCTTCTATTCCAATGATGTATATATAGAACATATTTCATTGAGAGAGGGAATTCAGTGAGTATGAGTGTATTGAAAAGTAAAATATTAGTTAGTTAGATATATTTATAGTGAACTTAATAAAAACAGTTTAGTATTGCTCCGAGTATTATTTAAGAAAAATTATTACTCTGAAAAATGATTACAAATTGGCTTCTTCAACTGAGTTATTTGTGAGAACAGGCGCTGTCGAATTGGATTGCTTCTCTAGAATAACTTATGAATCGCTCGGAATATACCCATCCATTTGAATCTTTGATACGCTACGCGCATCCAATTATTACTCCCTGTATTTCGGTAAATAATTTGAGATGCTAAATATAGGGTGATTTATCTAATAGTCGGAGAGGCGAGTGTGTCCAAAACCTTTGGGTCGAATACATGAACGAGATTGTGTGTGTAAGTAGTACTACTATGGTTCTAAACGCAACCACTAACTTAAGCTGAGGCTAGTTATGTCCGAATCATAAAAATTTTACGTCACTTCCGTTTAGGGGTTTAATAATCCCCTAAGTCATCGAATTCATAAATCTGCCTACATGAAATTGTACGTTTTCATGTGTACAATAAGATTATCTTAGGGTGCCAGGCTAAATCAACACGTAACCCTGTGGCACCCTTGATCAAAGATTTTTTTCTTGTCATCCTATGTTATCGAATACATAGAAACAAGTAAATAGGCTGCCTTGATTCTTTAGCGCGCATATGCCAGGCTAACCACAAAAACTATTAAAACGATATATATGTCAATGCCTTTTGGTAAAACCCAAGCGAACATAATTTCATAACGTTCGATTTCGAAGAATGCGGTTGGATTTATGATGAGTAATGTATTAATTAACACCAAAGGTGATCGACGGAAGTCCAACTCCGATTCAAGTAAACGATATTTCGGTTGATGACACTGCAAATGAATTGTCAGAAAATTTTAATGACTATGATGATAACATTATAATAAACGATGATATCGATACTGATTCTTTAAATTATCCATTTGGTTGCAATGACGAAGAATAAAAATGATGATAAGAACATTGTATTGGTAGTTGTTATAAAATTTATGATAAAATAAATTGATTGTGTTGTAATAAATGTGAAGACCTAATAGATGTTTCTTTTCCCTCTCCATATTTTGACGTGGAAATTCAATCCATAATGATAACTTTGAAGAAGGTAGCCTGGTATATGCAGGCAAAAGAGTCACTATAAGAAGGTCTGAATTTTTTTCTTGTCGGCTTTTGGACTGTAATGATATACGAAACTTTCCCGATAATTTCACTCCTCTGCCACCTCAAAGTTTCCATTGAAGTTCGATGTGACACAAAACTGTGTGTAATAATGACCCTATACGGTAACTAATTCACATTTTATGTTAGTGCCTTCACTTCTCGATACGGACAATAATGACAAAAAAACAGAGAGATATGAGAATTCTTTACAGGTCCTGGGTTCGATCCCCAAAGGAGCAGAAATTATTCTCTCGAGAATTTATCTTTGTCTTGTTGAATATTGTAATTGAAAAATACTTTTATTGGTTGATATTCACTAGACAGTTTCTATATAATATTTTCTTCAAGCTGATATAACGCGCTACATATACGATTGTATAGTAAAACACGTGTAGCTGTTTTGTAAACTCTCTAGTGAAAATCACACAGTATAATGTTATTTAATCACGATATCAGGGATTTTTATGAAGTTTCGGTTCCATATTAGTTATAACTTTTCCTAGAGATCAATTACCCTAACACTAAACTGATTTTTTTGCACTCGACGCGCGTTTTGCTAACAAGGTTAGCATCTTCAGAAGAAAATTGATACAGTATATCAATTTTCTTCTCCTTCAAATTTTTTTCGGAAAACGGACTTCTATCGATTTATTTGTTAAGGTCGAAAAATTACCTAATTCTACTATCTCCCAACATTCATATCTAAGCTCCTACCGTATATTTTTGATCGAAAAGTAGCTACGATCAAATCACTCTGGGACAACTTTTCCCGAATTGCAGATTATTTGTGAAATTCACTTCATTTCATATTTATTAGGTAACCGTCAACGTCATGTTTGCAATGATATTTTCCAAAATTCTGAATTGAGTATCAATTTTCTTGTCCTGAAGATGCTAACCTTGTTAGCGAAACGCGCGTCGAGTGCAAAAATATCAGTTTGGTGTTAGGGTAATTGATCTCTAGGAAAAGTTTCAACTTTTACACCAAAGGTTCCAAAACTCATCGTTTATTAATACAAAACTACTCGTTTATCCTATCTCTTCGAGGTAAATGTTCCTAATCACTTGGCAATATTGATTTTCCTCTGACCGAGTCTGCATGGTCTACGGCCTACATGAATTTCCCACACACATTTTCACCCCTTCAATTGCGCACTGACTCCGTCGTCTGCTACGTCACCCTCCGACGCTACATGCGCGTCGCGTATTGTTATCGTACACACAAACGTAAACGCAATCGTTTTGTTCGATTCTGTGCAAGTTAAAAAGTGAAATTTATTGAAAATGTCGAACGTGGAATCAGCAAAGAACGTCGATGAAGAGTTCACCCTTTCTATTGGGTATGAGATTCAGTAATTGCATACAATAATATTCATTGGAACTTTTCGTTTTATCTTTTTTTTATTATTGATCGACTCTGCTACCTGTGTCGGACTTCCTTGATAAGATGAATGAATTGAATGATATCCGAATTTGTTCAACCTACATTTTGATTGATTTGTTATATGAATTGTATATCCCTTCAACTGTCTACAATGACTTCAATAATTCTCACCGCAAGAATTGATACGAATGGAATCATGTCAAGATTATTTCCACAATATGAATGTAAATAAGGAAAGTTTTTTCAGAATTATGTCTTATATAAGTCTTTTTATAAGTTTCTAATTTCCCTAAACCTATCCATGAAGGTTTTTTCTTTGAAGAAAACCGATCGATCAGGCAACAACTCTCTTGTTTTTCAAACATGCAGAGCAAGTTTCCAGTTGGATAACAAACATGTTTTTCGAACCTGTATTGATTTATTCCGAATGGCTACAATTTGTCTCTAGAATTAATTTCGAATTCCAAAATCAGAACAAATAGTTGTTCATCAATTCGAAAATAATTGTTTTCACAGGGATTTTTCTGTGAGAGCAATTTTTTCAATGGAATAATCGTTTTTCTGTCCATTCAATGGTCCCATAGTTCCCTACTCAGCGATTTCACATTCCTGCTAGAGACCAGACTAAGTTAATGATCATTAACATAAATGAAGGGCTCTGTTGTGGATAATAACGATGTCGGACCATATTTTTTCAAAAGAAATTGGAATGGACAAAAGTTTCTTCATTTTCTCAGAAAAGACTTTCCTTTCTAATTACATCAAAGATGAAATGTGGCTTCAGTTAGATATGAGACACCACCACCGAGGTTGATTATCATTGTAATTTTATTCATTTCTGTTTTTTCAGTGACTGAGACTTAATTTTTTTGGTTTTTTCCTACATATTCGCATAGTACTCATCAAAGCAGTCAGCAATTTTATTTCCTATGTCAATAAAAATATCAATTGTTAATGTATTTTGGAAACTTGGAATATTTTTCATTACAGGTGCTTTTTATTGATTTCCATGAAGTTCGAGGAGTATATGATTTTTTTCACTTGTAATTTATAATCATTGATTTTTTTGTTTCTTTATAAAGCATGAACATTTATTTTCATACTTTTTATATTCTTCGAGTAACAATCATCATTTTTCTTTTCAGCAGAATTATTAGTCCATGAGTTATCCAATAATGTCTTTTATGTTGATAACCTTTTCCTTTCGAAACATTTGTATTTTTTTTCAAAGTTAATTTCATTTTCACTTATTATATCGCAGGCTGGTTTTCAGAAACTAGAATGTTATAAAAATAACCGAAATTCTCGTGAGAAATTATTGTACGGTTTTTCATGATCCAAAATTGTTATGTAATTCACTTTGCCAGTCTTCTCGTTTCAAGATTTTTTCAGATCCATGTCTAAGATTAAAGGTTCATGATCTGTAATATTAAATCATTCCTGAAAACTCAACATGCTGATTGCTTGTGACTATTATAAAAATTCGATAATTAATGCAACATTGAATGGGAAAAATAATCATGATCTATTATTTTATGTTTTGAAAGGGGTTGCTTTACTTGGGTAAAGAAAGAAGGTGTAGGTTCATTCAAACTACAGCGCCTGGTTGTAAAATGTTTGTCCCAATATCCTAAGTAGGTATTTTGAGATGCCAAACACGAATCCTTAACTTAAGCGTGGAGCTTTTTCTTTATTCGGAAATGATATGGCCTTTTGAAATCCAGAGAGAGGGCCTTCTCTTTCGAACCAAAAAACAATCGGCACACACACACATGATTTTGTTCGTCAGGTGCCTATTGCACCTCATTTCATCTACTCCAACAATTTTTTCCGCAATAATTTCCGGGGGAAACACATAAGAGATCATTTTTTATCAAATAAATAGATAGACTTTCTCTATTTTACTTGATTAGAGGATTGATACATTCAATGTTGTTGAAAATGTGAAGGTTTGTACTACATCACCTAGTGTTGAATAAATATTTGGACCAACTCATTTTTCAGCCGCTGAACACGAACCCAGCGTTTTCCCTTCCTTCGGAAGTTATAGCCATTTGAAGTTCGGCAGAAGAGCATCATAATTTTTTTTGCGCAGGAAAAAAAAACGATCATACCTTCTACAACCCTTTTCTCTGAATTATAACCACTTTTCATCATAAAACTCGAATAGAAATTACCAAAACGATTTCATGATCAGGATAAATAACAGAACGTGCATAGCGGCGCGAGATTTAATCGTTCTGTTATTTATTCTAACTAAATCGTTTTAAGAATTTCTGTTAGTTTTATAATGAAAAATGGTTTTATTGTATTTTAAAAATGTTGAAAAAATGACACTCTACCAGATGTAAACTGATCTGAGAAAAAGTTAATCTAAATAGAATTATACTTCTTTTATTGACTTTTTTGTTGGACAAATTCACCAATTTCGTGAATTGAGTTCACAAGTCACAATTTATGAGAAATGAATTGAACTCATGACATTGGACAATTTTCGTCCAAAGTTCATACAATTTGAAAACTGTTGCACATCATCAGGGGTGTGGTCAAATTTTGAAGTACACTTATAGCCAGATTGTCATATAATAATTATGGAATATCAGATAATAATAAAAGTGATGTATTTATTATGAAAGGAGTAAAATCAAAGAACTACGTGTGTATTATTCATTGAAATATGGAAGTTTATTCATGAAATAGTTCTTTCTCGTTTTTTCAATAGGGACCAATTTCGGCGAATCAAGATTTTCGTATTTTCAAAAACCAAATACTCACTGCGTTGATACATGCTATAAATTTTGCTACGGAAAACACTTGTATCTAGTACGGCAGCGATTGTGAGCCTCTTGGTTTTACGCATTCGAGGCGATTCAAGAGCTTCGGTATTTTTATTCTATATAGGTACTTTACTTGAAATCAGCTGCTACACGCTAGAAGTGAATATCTGAAGGAAAATTACAAATAGAATTTACTTTGTTATTCTTGATTTGCCTCTCTAACATCCGTTGATGCAACGGGTCACTCTTGTTCTCTTTCAAAATAACCAATGAAATATGCCAACAACTCTTCGCAGCGCTCATTTACACACCCAAAGAAACCCCAGAAGCTAACCCAAAACTCGGTTGGTCCCATCCGAATAGATCACCTTGTAGATGTTCAAAGAATTATTAAAAGGCGATCAAAATTTTATTCAGACTGATCTCATACTAATGAAGTAGTCTAAATGAACTGTTTATGTCATTTGATTCACCACTATAAACTAAGAATTTGATACAGACAGTATTTGAATGCTAATACAATATAATGTTGCAAAACTCAAATAACCAGAAAACTTACACTCGTTTAATGAAATTGCGGAGGTAATCCGCAAATGTACCATTTGTAATTACTGGTCTATGTAGAATTTACCAAAAGTATTTTATTTTTCGGACAAATAATTTTGTAGACCGTGGTCTCGGTAGTGTAGTGGTTAGCATATCTGCCTATCAAGCGGAAGGCCGGGGTTCGAATCCTCGCCGGTCCACCGTGCTGGGTAATCGCACGTTAAAAGGCAAGGCCTCGTTGATCCATTGCTCGCACAAGTTTCGACTTCTGAGGGTTGACGCTCGTCAGCTGGTTAACGGAAACGAACAATTTTAGAACAATTTTTTAAGAACAATTTTAGCCTTCATTTGATCGTATGGTGTCCGTGCTCATATCGATTTGGTTGGCCGCAGAAATGGCAGCATGTCTTGTGCTGAGGTGTAGCTGGGTGATGAGGATTTTTATAAGTAAAAATGAGAAAAAACCTAATTGAATGTGTGCGGTTTTTTAATTGATAATCGTGGATGTCATACACAATTCACGTTTCACCGTGGAAAATGGTGAAAAAAAAATATACATGTTTGTATTTGTTGCTCTCTTGGTCGTCTGTGGATAATTTGGTTCTCGGCAGTGAAGAGACAAGCACGTCTGCCCCTCAAGCGGAAGACTCGGGTTCAACTTTCCATCGAGCTTCTGTGCTGGGACTCACACGCCAAGAGCAAGACCCGCAAAACATTTCGCGGAAGATCGACTCGAAGGGCGACACCGCAACCGAAACGCGACAACAAAAAATGCACCATTCATTTGAACAATTCACCAGCAAGCAGACAACCAAAAAAAGTTGGAAATCAAAAGAGCCACCAACAGAGCCAACCCAAAAAAGACGTATTTTGAAAATACCCCTCTGAAACATTTCCATTGTATCATAGTTACATGCATGAGATATCAGATTTCAAGCTGATCTATGTAATTTTCTAGTACAATAATTTTTACCTAGCTGCACCCATGGGCGATCTACCTTATCCACATCTCCTTCACAAATATCCACCAATGAGACGAAAATAAATTGTATGGTTTCATCGTATTTGCAATCAGTGATGCCATCAGAATCGCTGAAGGTTCACCCCTCAGTTTTTCTCCTGGAAAATGGATGCCAGACAAAATCGGTTCACCCAGGGAAAGATGTCACCACAGTGGATGTAGGTGCTTAAACGAAACTGAAAAAATTATATATTGTGGTTCAAAATACAATATAATGGAATTCAAAATTGATATCAATTTGTGGAAACCAAGTTTGGGACTGCGATAACAGAAACACAAAACATGTTACTTTGTCCCCTTCGATCATTTTCAATATTCTAGGAAAATGTGGAAGTGGTGATGATTGGGAAAACACAAATGTTTGTGTAAGACCAAGTTAATGTAATGCATCAGTTGCATAACTTATGGGGTTTGGCTGTAAAGATAAAAATGTTTTACCCTATGTGTTAGAGTAGTTAGTAAACAGATCAACTTCAGGTTATCGAAATTTTTTGGCCCGCTCTTGGAAGGCGTATTCTCGATATTGCATTCCGAAGGTGACACATCATGGACTTTGATCTGCTATAAACTCATATTTCGAATTTATTTATGAGACGAACATCACTAGTTGATAATTTTATATATATATATATATATATATATATATATTTTTTAATTTTATATATATACACACATATATACACATATATACACACATACACACATATACATATATATTCTCCACCAGAAAACTCAAGTTCCTGAATATCATTATGCTTAATTCTTCACACCACTTCCAAATATCACCAGCCAGTCCGTTGAGGTTTGGGTGCTTCATTCCAGACATCCGGTTGATCTGCGCGTTGACGGTGTTGTTGTCTCTATGCGACAAAATGTGACAGTTTGAGGAGAACTGTCTGAAGGTTTTGAACATTAATGTGAAGTTTGGCCTGCTTCACTGAAACCTTTGGCTTTCTCGTTGTTGCATGTAATATTCTGGAAAATTCAGGCCTTGTTTTACCTTCTAGTTGCCTAACATGAAAAAGTCACTGTAACTCGGTGGAAATTTACATTGTCAAAATCTCCTCGATCCGTCTGCAAGGTTATACATCGGTGCCCCTCAAATAATTTTGTAGACGGCCACCTATATTCAACTACAAGGCAAACCGAAATCAAGTGTCAAATGAATTTATTTTCCATTAATATTGAATCGTAATGATTACCAAGATACCTCAAATTTGTTGGATGTTTCCTGAACACTCCATCTTGGTAATACTAATTGAAAAAGATGTCGTCTAAATAGCTACAGATACAGAAAATTCTTGAACTCAAAAAATGTATAACCGTTTCTGAGATTTTTGTGAATATATAAGGTGCAAAGATAAGCCAAAACACAAAAAATTTAAATTCAAAAATTTTGTGTCAAGATTGGAAGCGCAAATACTTCATATGTTTATCGGCATCTGTCGAATCCACTGACGTTAAAAAACAATTTTCAGACATCAGATTTTTCACAGCTCCAAGTGAGGGGCTGTGATGAATTCATGCAAATGTTTCAGATTCAAAAGAAATCTATAGCTATCAGTAAGACTCAAACCTGAGAAAATAGCTGAACCAAAAATTGTTCTTGACATTGACTGCTGGTCCAATGTAGTCAAATTCCAGTAATATAGCTAAACACTCACAACATAGGTTTAGCCGGCTGGGTGGAATTGTCGGGGTTCAGGTGCCAGTTTTCCATAAGGTAGAGTATAAAAATGGATTTTATATCTCTGAATCCATTCCAAAATGTTGGAGTTGTTTGTTATAGATTGCCACGTGCTGTCAAATATTTAATGCGACCAGCGTATAAGTTCAAATATGTTATTTCGTCCATTTGTTGTTGTACGTCGTGAACCGCTCTCACCATCCTCTGTTTTGTCTGCTTGAGGTGTCCCCCCTCTGTTGATTTTTCTAAGACTGCCATTGACTTCGATGAGCAGTGCCCTCGAGGTGTTTTGAAGGGAAAGGTTGTACCTTCAGGTCTAGTGCAAGCAGAAATCTCCTGTGGTTCAAAATCGAGGGAGGAACGTTGCATAATGCTTCATCAGCACCGGCTTTGTCAGACAAAGTAGTCTTGAATGCTTCAGCATATCGATCACTCATCAGGCATAGCTGTACTGAGGGCTGAGAAACCTTTGCCCAACGAAATTTGAGGGTCCAGTAGAAAACCTCAATTCAGATGCCGAAAAAAAAGGTCTGAACTACCGGATTCAGTTGGGGTGGATATGAGGTAGTGTAATGGCCTGGAACCTGCGCCAACAAAAAAGAAATTGTTTTCGTGCGCGAGACACTCGGCGAGCACAACTCAGGAAGTGTGCGGGACAAAAAAACGGCGTATGATGATTGAAGGTCAGCCGTAGAATGATCTACAAAGTAGATTGCCCCTGCCGATGATCAATGATCAGAAATCATTGTCAGTCTCAGCTGTTTCCAATTATACGTCCACTCACGTCTTTGGTTCAGTTCTAAAACGTGACAAAATATGAAAAACAAACTTACTTACGACGAGTAAGAACAGAGTTTGTCCTCGAGTGTTTTTAGGTTCCTCGTTGTCGTTCTCTTGTGCTTGTGTCAGATAGGTACACCACTGCAGTGCGAAATCATCCTGGATATCACTACCGTAAAACTTTGCTTCAGTCGGATCATCTCCCAGTATAGTAGTAACAGCGTTATCACTACGGAAAGATTCACTGTTGGTGGTAGAAAATTCCGATGTCAAATCTGAAGACGGACCTGCGCCAACCAAAGAGAAATTGTCTTTGGGCGCGAGACACTCGGCTGGCATAACTCAAAAAGTATGCAGGGCAGAAAACGGCCTAGGATGATGAATAAAGTTCAGCCGTATGTTGATCTACAAGGTAGATTGCCCCTGCCGATGATCAATGATCAGAAATCATTGTCAGTCTCATCTATTTCCAATTATATGTCCACTCATTCCGTTGGTTTTTCTAAAACATGACAAAAAACATTAAAAACAATCTTACTTACTAAACGAGTAGGAACGGAGTTTTTCCTCGAGTTTCCGTAGTGTTCGCCAAGTTTCTACGTTGTTTTCACTGAGCATCGTTTGTTTTGTTTCCCATAGTACATATGGAAAATTTTCTTCAATTCACTTATTTAAACTAATTTACACTTTCGAACTTATCACATTCAGCGCAAGAAGTATATTGACGGATATTCGGGTGAGGACTCGTGAGATAGGGGCATCGTGAATCATTCTTTCTTTCAACTTGCGCATTTCAGTCATAGAGGTACTACTACAAGGTGATCTATTCGGATGGGACCAACCGAAGTATAATTATTCTATATACTTGACTTGGATTCAGCTGCTACACGCTGGAAGTGTATATCTGACGGTAGATTACGAACACAATTCACAATGTTATTCTTGAGTAGCCTCTCTAACATCCGTTGATGCAACGGATCACTATTTTCTTGTTCTCTTTCACAATAACCATTGAAAGATGCCACCAACTCTTTGCAGCGCTCATTTAAATGTTTTGGCATTTCCACGAATAGCTTGGGACTGATACCAACCACCAACTCTTTGCAGCGCTCATTTAAATGTTTTGGCATTTCCACGAATAGCTTGGGACTGATACTTCCTATATGATGATCGAATAGACAGTTTTTGATTACAATATCCAATTTGAAATACCAAAAAGACATGAACACAACTGTCACTTTCAAATAACAATTGTCAATTAATTACTTTTAAATCATCGAAAGTGCTGCCAACTAAATTACTAAGACCAACAGGCGCCAAATTTGAATTTCAATGCAAACAATCCCATGCATTTTCATCAATGGATTGGTGCCACTGTGTTTATTTTATGTCGTCATCGATGACGTGCAATAGTTTTTGAATTGTATTCACTATAAATAGGTATCACCTTTAAAACTCATTCTACTATGTACAGTTGTTTGAATGCCATTATTTTGTGGTAGATGGATTCTTCCTTTGTAGTTTTTTGGGTTCATATTTTTTCATATTGTGGTAGGTTGAGAACTCAAACAAACTAAGTAGGCACAGAAAACATTTCCGTAGCGTTTCGTTCCGAAAATTTGGTGGCAGCGCTGGGAACAAGACACCAGTAAACTATAGTCGTGCATTTTCATGACGACTTTTTTGAGCGTAGCTGTTTCATGGCTTATATTGCACGAAAAAGTAGATGGAATATGTCGTTTTTCAAACATTGATGGGCGATAATATCGGAACGAAAAGAGACCTTAAGATTCGTGCAATACGCATCAAAATACCTAGATACGACCAAACATTTTTTTGAAAACAAGGCGCAATCCGATAAAAAAACCTCATCCACCTCTTTTTTGACATGTTAGTGTTCGGAATGACTGATCTGTCAAAAATCGGCAGAACATTCAATTTTGAAATAAGAGTAACATGCCTCTATATACTATGCACCCTAAACTGAATATGAATAGTCAGTATTATTTCCACACATCCAATTGAATGACTGATCACATTCCAGTTCTTGTGAGATTCCTGAAGTATGGCAACCAAATTCCGCATAGCATACGTTTGACCTGTCTGAAAAAAGGATAAAAAGCATGAGTTCGACCCCGAATCCTCTTCGAAACGGCTGTGATGATCTTTGGACATGGGACAGGAAAGGAAAGAGTCCCGAAGTGCGGCTTTATGGTCCAAGTTATTGTATCGCCCACTTTCATCCGAACTGGAGCAGCGGGACTGCGGGCGTGAGAGGAACGAAAGTACTCAATAATGGCAGGTACTTCTGGGAACTTCATCTTTCTAGGCGTATTTTCGGAACGAGCATGATGTTTGGAATTGGTGAGTTCAGTTATTGTGAAACTTGTTTTTGTGACGACCGGGTATAGTTGGTTGGCAAAAAGGCGAGCGGTCCTTGAGATGTTAAATACCCAGTCGGACATGATTATTTCTGATTCGTGAATTCTTGGTGGAAATAATAACAATTGGCGGAATTTTCAACAGTTTTTAATTTGTTTAGGATAAGCGGCATCTCGAACATTCAACAAATAAAGCAGGGAATACATAAGGCCCAAAATCGATGATTCCATAATACAAAATAAGTCGACAAGTCAATAGAACTCACATAATTTCGTTCATTACAAATCTCGTACACGGTACTTAAATAACGAAATTATCGCTTCGGTTTTTATAGCTAGACTTACATATTCTCATGTTATTGAGTAGTTGTCTCTGGAGCGTTTTTAAATTAATGTTTAGCACTTCTGGCATCTGATTTATTACAGCACTGAGTTTGTTTAGTTACCGTCTTTACTGTACTTTCAAGTATATACTACATCACTCACTTGAACAATAGAATTTCCTGCATTACTACAACATTACTGTACTCAAGACTCAACTGAACTCGACTTGACTGACTGAATGACTGATGAATTTGCAATTCGCCAATGATTTTATATCCCCCATCGAACAAAGAAAGATTCCGTGGAGTTGCGAATTTCGCAAGCTTTAGGAAGTGGCTTGAACAGCTGCCCCATCAGATTTTATGGGTTTCAAAACATTGCATAAATAAGTCGTAAAAATTGCGATATTAATTGCCAAGCTCCCCATTACTTTTTATGGTTTTCAAAACATCGCATAAATAAGTCGTAGAAATTGCGACATTATTTGCCACGAGTATCAGTATTGAGGCCACACGTGTTAATTACCTCCCCACTATGAACTCGAAGTTGCAAGCTTTGGTTTCGGTCCATTTCTTGTGTGCTGATCTGAAGGTAAGGATCGAAATTTTTAATATTCTGTATAATTCTATAATACAAACTCCATTGACTATTTCGGCCAATTGTCGAAATTTTGATTTAGAATTAATTCTGCAAGCGTTTCGCGAATTCTTCAAAAGTGTTAATCTTCATTATGATTTTGAAAATATAAACAAAATTTTCCTTTTTGTTTCACTTGAGTAAATACATAGTTAAATTTGAAAGTTTAACATGAACGGATTTTGAAACAAAACTTAATTAGGAAGCTTTTCCTTGAATGAAGACTTTTAGGAAATCGGGTATTTGTTGTGAATTTATTTCTTTTTTTGACGGTGGCACCACATTTTGGTAAAAGTTCGGTTGAACTGCATCTGCTAGTCTTGAGACAATATTTGCACCAACTTAGGTATTTTGAACTGCTGACCCTACTCTGAAATCAAAAAGCAGCGCTCTGCCGCCCTTCTCATTCTCAAGTTATGATTCTTCAAAGTTTGAAAAATGTTCCTTCTTTTTTGCACCGATCGAATCATTAACGTTTTTTTCCTTATTCGGATTCGTGTTCTTCAGTGGCTCAGATTACCAAAGTTATTCTAAATATTTTTTCAACACTAGGTGAAGTGACTGAGGATCGCGACGCACATTTGAAGATTCGCGGTCCCTCAAATGTTGAAAGGAAATTGAGATTTACCACTATTTCCAATGCCCGTTCCGGATTCAAAAACAACCTGATAGCCTAAGAGCCCGCGACCGCCAGACCTTCGTTATTTCGCTGAAAGTTTCAATGCGCATGTCTCCAACATACAGGTGAGAACAATCAGCGACTATGGAGTTTTGATCTTGGTTACTTGGGCAAGAAACAGGCAGCAAAGATTATTTTCCAAGTCATGTGATTTCTTATATATTTCTTACGGATGTCGTAGCTCCAAGCTTCAAGTGCACATTTTCTTGATTACTCATACATAATGCCAAAAGATGGCAGTCAATTCAAAAACAACCGTGGAATATTTCATCAATAGCGTAGATCATTCATATTTTTATGAATATTTTCAGGCTCAAACTAGTATTTTCCGTATAAAATTCTATTGTCAACACTGCTTTTAAGCTTCATCAGCTTTCTTTCAGTCAAACCTTTGTGCCAAACTGACAAATAGATATCTGCACCTACTAACCATAGAGAGTCTATGAGTCTTACCATTCAAGTAAACGGAAATATCGACATTATAGGGTAGATAGCGTCAGAAAAACGCTTCATATAGGTAAAAAATATGAAAAAACTGAGCTTTATACTTTTCTGAAAGTGAGGTACCATTTCACATTTCACATTTCATACACCTTTGCCACCGCTGGTATCTGACCAAGTAACGTAACCATTATCCAAACTTTTTACTGATCGTTCTCACCTGTGTTGGAGATATGCGCAAAGAAACTTTCAGCTTTCATAAAATAACGAAGGACTGGCGGTCGCGGGCTCTTGCTCTATGAATTATTCCCATAAACACACACTGCATGCACTCTCACAAATTACACACATTTCTTCCAATGCAGAGCAATAATTCAACCTCCCACTATTACACTAATTCATCAATGATAAATCGCATGTTTACACCTCGTTTTATCTTGTATTGTTGATAGATTCAACATATAAATTACTTTACGTAAGCCCGATATCAATCAAAATATCGGATGATAGATGTCACACAGAGGTTTCTTTTATCGGACATTTCGAATTCGACCCTCACCATTGCGGGATCTCAGAAAAAATGATTCAAAATGTGTGGTAAAATTTAGTCAAAGTTGCGTCGAGAAAATGACATCAGGAAGTTATGAAATTTCCAATATTTTCTTTTACTTTTTCCTCCAAACACTCGAGTGCCGTGTTCTGGGTGATTTACTGATTTTTTCGGTAGCACCTTTTCTATTTCCACTGTACCTACAGTGCTACAGGTTGGTTGATGGATTCGCTGAACAGACCTCACCTCTGTGAATTGGTGACTAGGCATAAAATCCCCCCAAAAAAAAAAGTCGAAAAGTAATCAGTACTTACCAATATTTGCGAGTTCGCAACACCACCCTTCGAAAAGGTCCAGTGATATGTTGGCGCTCAAATCACGAAAATAACTATTTCGAACCACGCGAAAGTTATATATATTTCACGAGAGGAAGATCTTACCGAAAGATTTTTGAGACATCAAAAATAAACGTAGTATGAACAAATTTTATCAAACAATCCTGAATCATCTCGGGTTTCTCCAATTATCAGCACGTTCCATGATTAGGTGAGAAATTATTTATCATAGGGGATATACCTGATTTATTCTCATAAAAATAATTAAAGGAGCTAAGCTACGGCCAGCAGGATATAGATCAATTTAACTGAGACTGTTGAAACATTGAAATTCTCCCAGAAAAAAGATGCCAAAATCATGTACAAAATAAGAAGTTGCTATACTTATTAATCACGAAAATAAGTTTCACTGTTTCTCAGGTTTGTCGCTCGTCCGCCCAAATTTGTATGAAGTATCAGTATTCTGGGTCAAAAGTTGGAACTGTGCATAATATAACTGATTGATTGCTATCAGCAACGATCAAAAATGATGAAAAAGCTAGCAGAGCAGAAGATACTGGAAAAGGGATGGAATCTTTCATCACATTTCTTCAAAAAGTCATTCGATATTTTTCCTTTTTTCTTCTTCTTTATTTCATATAAACATCTATATATACAACACACTATATACATATAAATATATACACGTACACATGCATGGCACATACAAACATTGAAAGAAATGACGTCAAACAATACAATTTTAGTGATTGGCTTCAAAATATTCTTTCAGATCATGCGGTTCTAGATTCAACAGAAGTTGTTTCAATGATATAGGGAAGTTATGTTAAGTGTTCGTGTATTATAATTGAGATTCATGTCATTTTCTGTGAATACCTCCTTGTGCTTATGTAAAAATGTTGAACATTCCAATAGATATAGTCCCGACACTGTTAAAATTTGTTTTTCTTTGAATAAACCTCTGCAGGATTGTCTGAAGGGCACCATATAGATAGTTCTGAAAACTCTTTTTTGTGCAATGAATATTTTTTGTAGATTCTGTTCTGTTCCCCAAAACATAATTCCATATCTCAACACTGATTCAAAATTTGCATGGTATAGAATTTTTACAGTTTTTTCATTCATGTATTTTGATGTTGTTCTGATTGCGTAAATGACTTTGTTCAATTTTTGATAAACAAATTTTTGGGGAATACACCCTGTCTGAATGAGTTGTTGATGAGAAATGAGAGAATTTCACAGATTTCTGACACCGCCAACTAAACAATACTCAATGGGATCTCGTCTTCTCCACTACTGTGTTTGTTCCTTAGAGATCTTGCAAGTTCAATTCAAATTCTATTTGCGGAATCGATTAGTTGAACTTTATGGCGGAATAGAAAGTCAATAATAATATAACATGAGTAAATATTATGTACTTGAACTGCAAGGGCTTATATTTGATTCATTTGATGAGTTCATTGACTTTCTGTCCTGAATATTCATCACACTTTTTACTTACTATTCGAATTTCTCCAAAAAATAATAATGTAAATACCTAGTATGGATTTGAGACAGATGATTTCGGTTGGCGAAACGCATTTTATTCAACTGTAAAGGTTCGTTCTGCTTGGAGCAATTCATGCGATGATCGCATAGCGATAGTAGCGCGACGATAATCGCTATTAACGTTGATCACCAGCCGGAGCGATTTGCTTACAGCGAGTATTCTGTCGTTATAACCTAGAAATAACATATATGGCTAAAATTTTTAATTATTCTTCAGTAGGCTGTTATAGACATAGTGAGCTTCACGATGAGTTTAACAAAAAAAACAATAAAGAATCATGGAAGAAATGTTAGGAGACTTCCTAAACATCCCATCTTCACAACAAGAATGAATGAAGGATATTTCAAAGTACCTACTGATTACAAATTATTTGTATACTAACTACTTGAAGGTACTTCTCAAGCTCAATCCACGCATGAAACCCATTCTTAGTACTTATAATGTTTTATGGTCAAAGAGTATCCTCGGTTGAGATGGTCGAAATGCCCTTAATCACGAAATTTTGATTTGACCGGCGAATGATGTTACCCAGGCCTGAAAAATATTCACCATAATATTTTTTCTTTATTCCCCTTTCGTTCCCTGTCCGAGGGTTCTATTTTTTTCTCGAAATATTGGTATCGAAATTTTTTCCATTGATTTTCGTTAAAATCAATGGAACAAAAGTCACAGGCAATTATAAAGAATTCCCAAAAAATTATTTTTTCTCTAGTACCACCACTGATAGTGAAATGAACGTTACTGATTGTCATAGTATATATCAGCCTCGTTGAAATGATGAAATAATATCACCTCAGACACCTGGGTTTTCTGCCATTTTTTTCGAATTTAAAATTTTTCTGAAGGTCTTTTTAAGGATTCAGGGGGTCCAATATAATTTATATTTCGAAGACCATGCTCTCTTCTATATATGTCAGTTTTTTCAATTTTTTTTTAAACCAAAATATATTTTGAGAAAAAAAATTAACCGTGAAAAAGGTCATTTTACCACCCTCGGAGGGGGAAAGATAGGGGGAGAAAAAGAATTATGGTGAATGTTTTTCAGACCTGAGTAATATCATTCGCAGGTCGAATCGAAATTTTGTGATTGTAATAAGGGCATTTCGACTATCTTAACCTATCTTACCCTTTGACAACAAAAATATACATTTTGAAAACATCATGGAAAACTAGATTTTCCAACTGAGTTTTTCTTGAAAATAGGGACTATTGATTAGGATGGCTTTTCTACATTTTTCTGAGCGCAAAACTTCTGAACTGAAACTGAAATTGGTCAAGCTCTAGCAGCAAACGGCTACTAAACAGGAAAACCAAATTTTTATCGAGGTCATCAAGTTAGATTAGTTATAATAGTCCAATGTTTCAATAAAAGTAGATTCTATTAACAGAACATACTTAACTTAAACCTCCTAATCATTATTTTTTGAATTATTGTAAAATCGTAGTTTGCTATTTGTGTTGTTGCCCCACCCACCTTTAGTTCAATTCTGAAAAAATGGACAAAATGCACTTAGAAAATCTGCTATTTTGGATATTTCCTGACAAAAATAAATTGTCGATTGTGACTATTAAATGAAAATTAATGATCATCAATATCAATTATGAATTGAGCTTGAGTGAATCACATTTCAAGTGTAATTGTTAATCCAGATTATCACTCATTTTGGTATTCTAATCAAAACTTAATTTTCAGGAACAAAAAAGGCTCGCCTCCACGCCGACTGCTTTACAAATCTTCTTGGCAAAGATAACGAGGGCTGGGGACTTTCTCATAAAGGATTGCTGTGGCATGGCGGTAGATGGACACATTATACGAAACCTTTCAGAGAGAATGTACCCACAAAAATTGGGGTACTATTTGATGGAATATCCGGAACGCTCACATTTTATAAAGATGAAAAATGTCTTGGAATAGCTTTTCGTGGACTGAATGACATCAAAGACCCACTTCATCCAATAATATGTTCCACTGCAGCTAAGACTGAAATGCTTCTGGATTCCATGAAACGAGACTTTGTCAATCTCCAAGATAGGTGCAGAGCAGTGATAGTTAAGAGGGTTAAACGACGGCAAGATTTGGAAAAATTATTCTTGCCACCAAAGATCAGACAATTTCTTGAAGAAGGTATTCTGGATACTGTTATGCCTCTCAGACCAGTGAATCAAAATGCATTAGATTTTGTTGAAATAATTTGAATTATTTTTGAAATTTATATCGGTCCGAATTTTAGATGAATGTATCGATTAATAATAGGCTTTGTGGAATCATGACGTTCATTGGAAAAGAAGAGGAATCTCTCCTTTTATTCATCAATATATGTTTGCATTTCAACTTGTTGGTGAGTTATATACACGGCCAAATATTGAAAGAGGCCTAGAGAATTTACGATTTTATTTTGTGCGACTTCTTTGGTAAAATCCACTATGCGTTTGTGCGAATAACTTTCGTTAGATATGATTGGGAAAATTATTATCCTAAAGAAACCTTTGGTCACCCTTGTCCAATCGAGATGACTTGTATTTAATGAGAATTTGTGTTATTGTTTATGTACCATTAGAAAACTTTTTGTGGAACATCAATAAAGAATCTTTCGGAAATAAAACTGAGGTGTAAATTATTCAATTAGATAGACATCGCAAAAAAAAATTACAGTGCAGTTTCAATTCATTAAATTTGATTATGCACTGGTCATCCTCGGAAGTCGGTGAAGATCGTACCATGCATACACAATCAGACAATTCACTACGCCTTCCCTCCGTATCCTTGACGAAAAACCCTTGCAAGTTATCTTTTGCGTCAGAAGAGGAAAACTGAGGCAACAGCGGACAGCGAAGTTCTCCGGCTAGGTATGGCAGTCTCTTATTATCAGGATCGACTGGTTGTTAACGTTTATAAAGAAACTGGCTACGAAACTTTCCTCCAAAGAGCGTCTGGATGGCTTTACCAATGTTACGCCATCAGTCATCAGGTTCAACAATCTCTGCTTGATCAATTGTCTCGGTGAATTCGTCAACGTGCCACCAGTACCGATCTTGTGGTTCCGGTTTGAATATATCAGAAATTCTTCAATGGATATGATGTTTATATGTGTACTGAATAGAGAAACTGGAGGGATTTGGAAAATAATAGCCAATATACACCCCCCCTACATGGGTAATTTTTATTTTTCCGAACTACCATGGTTCGGGAGATCCAGCATGCGAGTTTCTACTTTCCTCCTACCTGACAAGACCCTAGGGTTTTCACCTTCAGCTGGGTTTGGTGGACATGTTGAAAGTGTTCACTACCATACTTCACCTCAGTGGCGGATTTACCAGTGGGCTGGAGCCTAAGGCGGCAAATTTTGAGGGGCGGCAAATTTAGGTCTTACGTTTTATATTTTGATTGGCAAATAAAAATATATACACACACAAAATACGAATTAGTAATAACGCCAGAACAAACATGACCATTCGGTAAGAGTGTCTGCTGAATCATTTGCATTACGATATGCACATTGAAGGGATATTATAATAACATAATGATAATCTATCCTTGAATGGCTCTATCCATTGGCTCTATCCTTCATAAATCTCTCCAGATCTGCTACATTGAGGAAGGAATGCGCTTAGAGGTGACACTTTAAGTATTCTATCTTGCTCATTCCTCAGTCCTCTTAGGGCCAGTCCATTAGTTGTAATGTGTGGGGATGAATGTATAGAACAAGTGCAGCGCCATCGGGTTACTACCTGACCCGAAGCTGGGTCCTGACGTATACAAGTATACATACGTTGCGTCGAAGTATTGAGTTCGAGATCAAATTGAGACAGATATAGCGTGGCGATACCAACGAGAAATTCACGTCTCCTATTTAGTTCAATTTCAAGCCCTGCAATTTTTAATACTGTATTAATGTTAATATTTCAGAGATCCCATATTTCTAGTTCTGTGCTATAATATCTTGAGTATTCAGTGGATTTTGTGAATATTGAAGTGTTCAGTGGATTTTCTGAATAGGTAATCGTATTCCATAACATCTCTGGTGGGTGTAATATATAATTTGTATTAAATGAATAATTCAAGAGTGTTTACGATGATTCATCCGTAACAAAATAATTTATTTAACTTTATAAGCAATCTGTAAAAAAATTAAATTTGTTTTTCTTATCGTACCCTATAAACATCTCTTTTGGTGATAACGTACAAAAAAAAAACTTTTAATTTATATTGTCTTGTTTCAGTTTATTAATCAAAAATTATCAGAATGAGTGATGGACGAAAGCGACTTAGTGGTGAAAGTGGTTAGTGAAAGTAAAAGCAGTGTTTTGAGCCCGGAAGATTCAAACATATGTCCTAATACAACACATTCTAAAGAAGATGAGACCGATACATACTCTCCTGTCCCGTTGCCCGTAAATCATTCTGATTTTGAAAAAACAGATCATGATTTTGATAGAGAGGCGATAGAGGAATCATTTATGAGCCTCACAGTTGAAAATATGTATCAGAATCAGACGTCAAGTACAAGTTGCGTCGAAATACAAGCGTTGTGGGAAATCAACGATAACTTGCTTGTGACATCTCTAAAAGTGAAAGAATATATGCTGATCAGCGTCGTTTTCTGCCAGTTAGTATCTTCCAAAGAAAAATGAAAAATAATGAAGTGAAAGACAGAAATTGGCTAGTTTATTCTGAAAGAAAATTACCTACGATCAACTTTGAGTCAAGAAAAGCTAAAAGCTTTGGCTCTCTTGAGCATAGAGTCAGAGCTAATGAACAAGATTTCGTACGACGACATAATAAACGATTTTGCTAATTGAAAGTATCGAAAGAAAGTATTGTAATGCTTTTAAAATTCAACATGAATTATAATACTAAAAAATGATCAAGAAAAGATATATTTTTTGTATTGTTTTCAAACTGTGATCAACGTTCGCCAAATGCGTATACTTTTTATGCAGTATCTTTATTCATATTATGTAAGTATTGTATAGTTTCGAAACATACCATATCTTACTTTAAAAATAGTACATAATCGAGATATTTTTTGCCTAAAATAATGTTTTTTGATAATTCTTTGCTGTAAAAATAATCAAGGATCTAACACGGTACCATGCATATTTCTCAATGATACAAACCATACAAGAGAAGTTGATGTAACGAGGATGATGGAGAACAAATCATAAAGTTGGAATTTTATTGATAGAAAATTGATATGATTGTGGACTAGGATATCAAAAATTGAATAGCCTACGGGCGGCAAATCTGTAAATCCGCCACTGCTCCACCTCCAATGCTGATATAATCGCTTCTGTTTGTAAATAAGTAAAGTATTCGGAGACCTTCCTTGTAACGCCACTAGAAGGGTCGTTGCTTCCTTGTACTTTTTCAACCATCATTTTCTGGAGCGGTCTCAAACTATCTACGATAGATCGACCACGATAATTGATTTGTTCAATCAAATAACTACTGAATGAAGGAATATAAATTCTAGTTTACGCTTTTTCTGCTATGATCTTTATGGGTTTCGACATTTCTCTCTGAGGTACCACTTAAAGAAATTCAAGATCTCTGAATTTCTTTTCAACCACACATTGTTCTAAAAAATTGTTTGTTTCCGTTAACCAGCTGAAGAACGTCAACCCTCAGAAGTCGAAACTTGTGCGAGCAATGGATCAACGAGGCCTTACCTTTTAACGTGCGATTACCCAGCACGGTGGCCCAGCGGGGAATCAAACCCCGGTCTTCCGATTGAAAGGCAAATGTGCTAACCTCTACACTACCGAGAACCACTAAACCACTTTTTTAATTTCACTGTTTCTTCAATGAGTACCTACCCCTACTTCCTCTTCACTTCGGCTGGAAGATTTTAGTTCTTGAAATAAGTTAAATATGTGTCATTAGTTTATCCCCTATATAACAATAATTCATGGTCTGTATTGCATATTCCTTCTTCCTCTTCAATACGATGTTCTTCCTCACTCCTATTCCTTGTGTTTACCATGAAACAAATACATTTTCCGGTCACTTCTGACACTAAATATTGCGTTTTCAGTGCAAAAGTTTGGCGAAACGTAGCCCATCATTTGAATTCTCAGTATTTGGTGGAATATCAAATAGGTAAGTGATAAGGTGAATTAGGAATATGTCTGATCAACATCTTGCTACTTTAAAAAGTACGGTACCCTAAGAAAGTTTGAAGATGTCTTACAGAATAGTAGTACACACAGAGAGCAACAGGGGATGGCCAAATAGAATCATAAAATTTTGTAAAAAATCAGTACAAACTCGCAAACAGACATAAATCAATGCACAAGTGAATTGCAAATTATAAAGAGCAGTGTAACGTTTATAGAATATACCTAGTTAAAAATAGCAGACTATGAATTGAATTATCAAAATCAATAATTCACTTATTGTAATAAAAATTATTTATAAATGATAAAAATAAAAAAAAACAATCTTCACAATAACGTTACATTCCGTAAAACAAAGTATCAAAAAATGGAAATAAATTCATATACCTGAATTATTGATGAGTAAAATGATTCCTAGATCATTAAATAAAGAATACTCTAATATTCTTATCATCATAATGAATTCACGGTATTATTGAATCAAAACCTAATCTGCCAAAAGCAGAAGCCCCTCAAAACAATGACGATTTCCTCAAAATACTGTTACGATACTCCTTGCAAAATCCCACTTCTGACACCACTGTTACGATATTCCTTGGGTTCGTCGATCAAAACACCAAACAACACTTAACTTCTTTTATTATAACTCTATCACAATACAACATCAACAAAATCACTTAAATCGCTCCGATAACTTTCCAATGCTCGGTACTAAAACTCTCTGTACTAAAGATACTCTCTAATAGAAACTCTCCACTTAGCGTCACTGAATTTGCTCCACTTAGCTCTCAATAACTCGCCACTTAGCTCTCAATAACTCGCCACTTAGCTCTGAATTGAAACTTCCGAATAACTAACTCTGCCCGCGACGAAGTCTGTCCCGTATATATACCTGCGTACGCCTATGAAGAATCTTCGCGAATTCTCCACACACGGGTTCTTGGAAAATGACGTTCGCTACGACGCGATCCCTCATCTGCGTTTACGATCTCGTCAGGGCCGGCGCTAGGAGATTCGTAACATTATCCCCCTCTCAATTTTGATCGTCCTGATCAAACAATATCTCTTTATTTCCATTGTAACATTTTAGTCTCTCTAGGTGTGCGACTTTCATTCTTGTTCTAGGCCTACGTTGAACCCTGTACACCACATCATTTATCCTGCGACGAGGTTTGTACAGCCACACTAGATTTCCATCTTGAAATCCGCCAGTATTTGCCTTCCGATAGTTCCGCGCCTTATTCCTCCTGTAAATACGCTCTAGCGTCTCTTGTTGTTTACTGAATTGAACTCTTCTTGATGGTTGTTGAATCGAGTGGACTTGGCCAATAATGTCACGTTTACTTGGCGGCTCTCACAGGGATGGCTTGTTCTGTCTTCACCCGGGCTTGTCCGAAATCCGATGGCTGGACGCTGCATTCAGGGACATTATTCCCTGTGACACGAGCTACTTCCTTCGGTATTGCAGGGAATCTCGAAGTTTTCGGTAATCGCAGTTTCACAGGCATTGCCCTTTCTGCTGGAGTTGTAAGGACAAATTCTTCTCCTTCGAACCTCATAATCTTTTGCTCGTTGTCAAATGAAAATCCATAGTCACTGAAGTCCATTTCGAGTATGGATTCATATTCTATATCTGCGACGTAAATTGTATCTGTGATGGTGAGTCGCCCAAGAATCAATGTGATTTCAACCTCTCCTCGAATAGGTGCGTTTTCACCAGTGACTGTCCGAATCATGACGTTGAATGAAATAGGCTTCACGTTTCCAGGCCGAAGGATGTCGGTGCGTACCAAGGAAACTGCAGCACCGGTGTCTGTGGTTCATATTACATCCATTTTATTCAATTTTCCTGGAATGGTGAGGCTCGCAGATGTTTTTTTTAACCTGTTAACACAGATGACCCTCGGTGACCTTGACCTCGCAGGTGATTGCGAACTTGGCGGCATCTTGACAGGTGAGTTAAATTTTGTTGACATTCTCACCTTGCAATCTTTCATGAAATGCCCTGATCTCCCACATCTATAACATTTCCTTTGTGGAATTTCCTTCCTGCAGTCTTTTATAAAACGCCCCGGTCTCCTACATCTATAGCAAATCCTCTGCGGCATTTTCACCCAACAGTCTTTTATAAGGTGTCCCAGTTTTCCACATTTTTAGCATGTTCTTCTCTTCTGGGTGCTCATTCCACTTATCATTAATTTTATTTCCTCCAGACTCCAGAACTTTCTCGATTGAACCAGTCACTGCGCCTGAGCGTTGTTCGGGATCGTCAATTGTTACCGCTCGCACTTTCGGCCTTGAGGTGTTGAAGGCCGCCTCCACTTCTAGCGAACGTACCAGGGCATCGCTACTCCTTTTGAAACTTGTAAGTCGCAAAGTTTTTTGGATTTCTGGGTCTCTAAGTCCGTCAATAAATATCTGCACAGCCAACTGCTCCTTAAAATCTCTGGGCACATCTGGGTACGCCAGCTGGATCAGGCGTCGAACATCTGCCTCAAATTCTTGCAGACTCTCACCCGATTTTCGTGTGCGGGTCTTCATTTGGGCCCGGTACAGCTGTTCTCGGTGTTGATCGCCATACCTCAACTCTAGTGCAGACATCAGGTTCTCATATTGCTTCTGCTGTTCTATAGGTATCGTTTGTAATATACCCAAAGCTGGTCCTCTCAAAGCGACTATGAGAGCCGTAGGTTTTTCTTCTTCGCCCCATCCATTGGTTTCTGCCGAGCCTCAAATTGTCGACGATACATGGACCAAGACGACTGTTCATCAAAAGTCGGCGGTTTTACGGAAATCCCTGATGTGGCAACCCTGTCTTGGCGATCTTGGTTCCTGAGAAGGGCTATCTGCTTTTCGACTTTCTTTTCTAATTCTTTTCCTCCAGCCGTCGCCTTTCATCTTCCTGTCGTCGCTTTTCCTCTTCTGTCGTCGCTTTTCCTCTTCTTGTTTTTCCTCCTGCCGTCGTCTTTCATAATACGCAAATTAGTTTCCTCCATCGTATCGTAAGATGTACTTCTCGTATTTACCATCAATTGTTTTTATTTACTAGCAAAAATTCCACTTCTGACACCACTGTTACGATATTCCTTGGGTTCGTCGATTAAAACAACAAACAACATGAAATAGTATGCCCCGGGGTGTTGTTTGTTTTTTATAAATCCTAGGATTCAACCTGAATAAGACAGTCAATAGGTAAGTTAATAGGTAAGTATACAAGGATCTAGAATAAGCATACCTGAACAGAAAAGGAGAATCTGCACATTTCCCTTCTCCGTGGTGCGAATCCTATCAACGAAAGAACAGAATTCAAGTAATGGGACAACCAGAGAACAACATATACATCCCTTATATTCAACAAACACTCTCTTGGTAGAAGAATATGTAGAGTTTCCGGACAATGAGCAAGTTTTGGCTATTCTGAGTGCTGTTGGTACAGCACCTTAACTTCGTAGGGATATTGGGGATTTGTGATCAGCTGGACATACAAAATTCTCTGTGGGAGTTGTAGTAGATTTTTTTCTCACAAAACTGACACCATAATCAGCCACTCTCCGGTGCCCAGAAGAGCACCCAGAGGCTTTTTCCGAACACATGTCCTGTAGCGTCAGCTGTCAACAACCCAAACAATTTCAACTTTCGGGATGTTTTGTGAGAAAATGGGGCAACACTCGTTTTTCCGGGATGGTCATGCTGAAAGACAGGTTACCTCAGAACATATTGCATGAGTTTCAGATCCATGGTTCGCGTGAGATAGAAGCTAGATTGGATTTTTCGGCAAAATACATCGAATTCTATGCGAATTCTATGGGAAAAGACGGTATCTATGGAAACAACTTTTCTCCTATAAATACCAGACCGATTTCCAGGGTAAGGCAGTTCGTCTTGGACCTTCAACCAGGCAAGAACTCTTCCATTGGACCTGAATTCTTCCCCGGTACCAGGCTCTGTCAGGATGGAGTCGCCGACAAGATCGGATGAAACACCGTTAGAATTGGAACAAGGAAGCACAGGTCCGTAAGAAATGGGAACCAAGTATCCAGAAGTCTCACACATTAACTTCTTTCAGAATTTCAAAACTAGTCTTTCAAACTTAGAGATTGTCAATGGGGAAATATCCAATTGCTAAGTAATAGAGAACTATGTTACAGTAAAGTCTCCAGTGTGTAAGATTTGAAAATGATTGTAGTAATAAATATGCGGGTTATGTTAATGAACTAAATGGTGAAATGGTTGAAATGAGTACGGTTATATTCACTGCAATGTTACTCATACACTAGATATGGTACCTCCCTCACTATAGGATATCAAAAAGAGTATGAAATGAACTACCAACATTTTGCTGTGCACGAATAAGTCATAAAGATGGGGAGGACGGTATCGGGTTGATTGCAGATGGTGTGCACCCAAAAAGATGAATCTCGCTGAGACAGAACCTGGCCAAATTCATGGTTGTGGGGGTATAGGTGTACTAGATGCCCATTTACACAATTGGCGACAAAACATCTCTTACCGAGCTCTGATAATTACTTAACTTTTACATTTTGGAGATCTTCATTATTATCTTCATATATTATTTCTACAATGGATATTTTCCTAAGATAGGTATTTGCTCTTCCAAATCAGATGACTTTCCTATTTAAAAATTAGATTACAGTAAATGTAATATCAGCAGTTTCTAGCTCACATGCATTGTTTAGTTGTTTCAAGGAAGTCAATAAATCTGTTGATCAATTTTTTGCATTTCATTTCTCTACAGCTGGCAGAACTTTGTATCCTGAAACGAACTCAAAAAAAAACACAACGTGGGAAAACTAGGTCATAAATTTATAAAAAATAAAACTCTCAGCTTCTTAAGGTGATACGATGGGGTTTTTTTCTGATAACAGGCTGGGTGACAGTTTCCTGCGGGAAGCCGACATCGTGATCAAGAAGCAGATAAGCATGACGATTCAAAGTGGCAGTATTTTAACCATACATATAAGACAGGGGTACGTTCGGTCACAAACACTAAACTTCTTTTATGCCTCTCTATCACAATACAATCAGTTAAATCGCTCCGATAACTTTCCAATGCTCGGTAATAAAACTCTCTGTACTGAAAATTCTCTCTAATAGAAACTCTCCACTTAGCGTCACTAAATTTGCTCCACTTAGCTCTCAATAACTCTCGCCACTTAGCTCTGAATTAAAACTTCCGAATAACTAACTCTGCCCGCGACGAAGTCTGTCCCTTATATATACCTGCGTACGCCTTTGAAGAATCTTCGCGAATTCTCCACAAGCGATTTACGGGTTCTTGGAAAATGACGTTCGCTACGAAGCGATCCCTCATCTGCGTTTACGATATCGTCAGGGCCAGCGCTAGGAGAGCACTAGGAGATTCGTAACAATACATAAAAATTACTGGGTTTATAGCTTTCTTTAGTTGATATGAACTATCGAGAGCTACGAACTGGATTCTACTTATACAGAGTCGGCCCGGTGAAAATAAATGGAAATGACAACGGGTGGACACGTGGGTCTTCAAGTGCTGTACACTAGAAACCAGTTGTTCAAAAGAATGATGGAGCTTGCTGACAATTCCTAGTATATCTTGGATGTTCTTCACCCCACATGTTTATTATTAAACATCAACCTCCGTGACTTATTTTCCATACCACCAACTAGTTTAGTTATAAGATTCGATAAACCTATTATTTAAAATGTCGTTTAATACTCCTAAGGCTTTATACATTTATACAAATCATCAGAAAAAAACTATAATTTATTATGAAGTATCTTCAATTTGATTCCAAGCTGATTCTTTCAGTTTCTCTATCACTTTTTTCCAATACAAACCACCTTTTTTTATTGACTAAAAATAAGATCATAAGCAGAGGTAGATGTATCAGGGAAAATCTGAATAGCTTTCTTGATGAAGCACTTGAAGATTCTTTGTAGAATTTATAAGCTGAAAGAAAAAAACACAATTAATATTATGATTAAGTCAAAAATATTTCCACATGCATACAAAAATTGAGAACAAGATGTATTTGGGAAAAGTACCTCCGCATTGAGGAAAATAAGGAACTAACATTTTCAAATAAGGCTTCTGATTCAAAGGTGGTGTCAGCGTATTCTATGCAAATAGATAATCATACTAACGTGTAGAACATCTAAAACCAAAGATGATGTGGGTCAAGCTGACCAATAACCAGCAAACCAGTTCCTCTGTTGCCATAACAAAAATATGTTGTGAGAGAAAGGGCTATTTCAACGGAAATTGCTCTCACAGTGATATGATACGTGGAAGTTTCAGCTGAAATAATTCAGAATTCTTGGAACAACTTCAGACAAATAACCGTGTTTTTCCACAATAACTTCATTCTTGGTATACTTTGTGTTCTCTTCTAGAAAACTATCATTTGAGGACTATTTTATGGCTTTCATCTCCGAATAAAAAAAAGAAATGGCAACTTTCAAGAGATACAGCAAACAACAGCTATTTCATCGCCGTTTCTACTTTTCCATCCAATCTTCGTTTTGTAAGGAACTAAGTCATTAAGATGTGGTTGAATCACTTGGCTAGATTTAACAGGGCCAGCATTATTTCAACCAATAAATATTGTAGGTTTCTCTGGGCTGTCTAAGTCTATGGGAACTTATTTAATGAAGGGAAATTCTGCAAGTACTTGTTCCACATTGAACACTTGTTCTGGTAAGTCGAGGTTTTCTATAATTTTCACATTTTCATATTATAAAATGTGGAAGAATTGCTTGCAATTTTTGTTTGAAAAAATTGAGAATTTCCATAATAACGACAAATTTCACCTGTCCATTTACAACACAAAGGTGTTACTGGGCTACTTGATCCAATTTTGTTTGCAACAGAGGAGTCAATCAATGTGGCAGTACTTCATCCAGTAAAGCACGAAGAGCAAACGGAATCATTGATTTCAATTTCAAACTGAGATCTTGGCATTTCTCAAGAGACTTATTTCAAGAACAACTTTCTCTTCTTTTGAAAATAATTCATCCTGGAGTTTTTTGATTCCTTTCCGAGTGTAGAATAAGTTTTCATTATACTGTTTGAAGTTAGATTTTTGAGAGTATAACGTTTTCCGGGTCTCCGCGCTGCTGATAATCAATTTGTTGAACAGTTGAACTAATTATTCAAAAACAATGAATTCTCTATTCCATAAAGGCTTCCTAGAATATAACAAACTTCCAGACCAATTGAAAAACTGTAACACTTTGCCCAATTTCAAACAGGAACTAATGAAATACCTTAAGGTGAAGTACAATGCTTAGAATGTACAAAAACGCTGTAATCATTGAATTGTAAACCTACTACTATTTATTAATATTTGTGAATTAGGATGTACCTATTTGAAATAAAGATTATTATTATTATTATTATTTGTTTGCAGAGGTTGGCTGGAGGGCGGTTATTGATTGCCTAACAAATACAGTCGAATTTCGCATTTAATGTCCAAAATTTGTCCATATCTAAGTCCATACACAAATTTATTTTTGAGTGCGAAATCTAAATTTAATTCCACGCGGAACACCGCTACCTTGAGGCTGAATTGGGCTACTAGTTGATCCTTCAATTCATGGAACATCTTCTCTTTGGGTGATTTCGGGAGTGTCAAGTCTGTCAACAATTTATAAGCTGTTGTACCGACTGAACTCAATATGATAACTACTTTCGTCGACTCCTCAATATTGTTAGTAGCGGAATATTGTTCCAGTTTCTCACTATAAACAATCCAGTCTTCACACTCGGGATTGAACTCATTCATGTTTCCAATAATATCCACTCGCGTCACCTTCGCCATTTTTTCTCTGCCGGTTTTCAGACCACACTTTTGTCCTCGTCGCCAGTGATGTGTACCGAGTAATAAAACAAAGCCAATCCCAGACAAAAGTTTTTGTACCTTTTAATATTCAGGCAGTAAGGGGGTACACGGCGACTCAATATATCTGACTATAATTACATGAGGATCAACATATAGCGCTTTCGGCATACCATGGAGAACTGAACCTTAAGGCCCGGTTCCTCTCCTACATCTTTGTAGATAGTAGCACAAGACGGAAATATTTCCCAGGCGGGAGATTCAACAGAAATGGCTTTGAACAATATAAGCCTACTGGTGCACATACTGCACATAGCCTAATAGTAGAGGATCCCAAGTAAGGTCGGCCTTCACCAATTTGATAACTAGGTGAAAATTATATTTTAACCAATGAAATATGTTTGTGAACGTGAACAATAGGCGAATAGGGTTGCCGTAAAAATATGTTCATGGCTATGATTAATTGAAATTATAAATAATAATTCTTTTGAATTTGTCTATCTTGGTTGCCAAATGACTCATAGTCTAATCGAAAGTATACAACATTCGCTATATGCAGTTGGTCGGTAGCTTACCTTTTTCTGTTTCCTGCTAGCCGCGTACAAACAGGTGAATTGATTTCAGTAATTGAGCTCATCTGCTTACCTTCAATTAATGGATGCAAACATAAGGTTGTAAGGGTAGTGGTGGGTCTACTGATGGGGCATAGCCGGCTCAGAAAACATATGAGCAACATGGTTCTGACAGAAGAAACCTAATGCCGGTTCAGTCAAGAAGAGGAAGAAACAGCAATACATGTTCTCTGTGAATGTTAAGCGACAGCAAACGTGACACACGCAAGATGCGGGGAAGATAAACCAGAGGCTACTAGCTGAAGGGGTCACTATCGAAGCTTTGGAGTTTCATCAAAGAGACCAATGAGCTCTAATAACCAAGGAGCTTCAACAGTTGAAAAAGTTGCAGTGAATGAGGCCAGGGGCTAGCTCCCGAACAATCTAATATAACCTAAACGTTCACACAAACATTTTATTTGTTAACAATGTTAACATATAGTTTTCACCTGGTTATCAAATTGGTGAAGGTCGATTTTACTTGGGATCTTAGACTATAGGATAAATAAATACATATAGCATGCCTGCGCATCAGTCTTTGTAATTGAACGTACCACGCTTTAATTGCCTATACATTTCCACATTCATTTTCCAGAAGTAACAACACAAATGGGAGACTTCAGCAAAATCAAGAGCGTTTTAATTAAATCATTCCTTGATTTGGAACCAAATGATTCCAATCAAAACCTGAGTCATGCCTTTTGAATATCACCATCACTTATCCCACTTTGACTGGTTTGTGAATGTTGTGTTATGTAAGAGAATATATGAAAAAGAGAGCTCAATTCTTTTCTACAACGTTTCCTAGGATAAATATTTTCTGTAAGTAAATTTGAATAGAAAATTTATATTAATTCAAGAGAAACGTTTCGAAGAAGAGAAAAATTCGAAGAGTTTTGCAGAGACAGTGATGAATTCGAGCACAAAGAGAGAGTCTGCTTGAAAAACGAAATTTTTGAGAACAATAAAAAATGACAACGGAACCAGTATAGTGATGAGACAGTACTAAATATAAAAAAAGTTCGAATGTAACTGACAATATTTCATAAAGTTCTCACCTAAATAAATAAAATATGCGTTCAGTGGTGTAACCTCCAGCAAAAACCACCAATTTGTCGTGTCTATAAGTGGAGCAGCCATGCACATCCCTTGAAGAGCAATAGTATGCCGAAGAGCTACCCTTCTACATAATGCTGGATCAGTGACAGCCATCATTCTATGGGAGGAAAGATAAAAAAATTTATGATACCAAAAATATTGAGTCATTGTTCGACTTTCAAAAACTTAAAAAATTTGAGCGTTTCCATGATGAAAATAAAAAAATTATTCGAAAATTAAAATAATTGGTAGTGTTACTTCCATATAGTTTTGGGAGTGATACATCCATCCTGAAGAAAGAGGGGGTAAAATATTTCCTGCCCACTGAAGTTTTTCAACTGGAATTTCAGCACTAGCTCGATAATTTTTTCATAGAAGTAACTCAATTACCATTAAGAATAATGAAGTAATCACTAATAGCATTTTAAGAAATCAACTACACTTAAATCATTCTACATAAAAAGGTCGAGAATATTTCTTTACATTATTCGATTTATTTTCTGCACAACATTAACTGAAAATAATGTTCACTTTGGTACCATTTCTATGGAAAAAGTTTCTTAACAAAAGGTTCCGCTCATATATATGATAGATACGATTATAAAATAATTTCATTGTAAACTCACACTTGTCATTTAAGAAATAAATCTTGAAAAAAGATACATAAATACCTGTATCCAGCTCTCGAGTAATCTGGTCGCAAGTTCCATGATAGGGCGTTGAAGTGAGGAAATTGCCAACTGTAGAGGAGTCCGGCCATCAGCCAAGCTCCACATCCAAGAGAGTCGGCACAAGCAGCCCATCCCATTAAGGGAGGTATTGCACCTACTGCAAAATTATATATTTTTTATTCTATGAATCTACTACTGAATTGAAACTTTTATAGAGATCAATTATCCTCACATCGAACTGATAATATTTGAACGTTTTACTAACAAGGTTAGCTTCTTCAGGGGAAGAAAACTTAAACTGAATCTAGAGACTAGGGTTAGCTATTTATATAATTTATCGGGAGTAATTACACAAGTGCTTCAAAATTACCAATAATTTTCCATGAAAGCATGTTGTCTAAAAACTGCATGAGTTTATTTTCATATTTTGTCAAAAGAACCCGACTCCGAAAGAGGGCTCTTTTAGCAAAATATGAAAATAACCGAATGCAGTTTTTTTACTGACAACATGCTTGAATGGAAAATTATCAGCTTTATTTTGATGCACAAGTGTAATTCGGTAGAATATTTCCGGAGTTGAAACAACGACGTTTAAAATTCAGTATTTATGCCCGTCAAGATGACAAATGTACATTTTAACAATCGTTACTATAGATACACGGACCGAGTGGGTATTTTTCGATACCTACCGGGTATTTACCAGCCCGAAAATGTCCCGCCGGGAATTTATAGGAGGTTATATCCCGAGTCACCAAGTTTAATCGGTTAAAATGTGTGCTGCACTTCCATGATTCTCGAAATTTTGCTTAGCAAATGACATGAGTGTATGATAATTTAATAAAATCCCGAGACCGCAGGTCGAGGGATTTTATTTTAAATTATTATACACGAAAGCATTTGCTTGAAAGCAAAATTTTGAAAATCATGGAAATGCATTTGGTCGATTGAACTTGGTGAAGGAGGGATATATTTTTAGATTATTTCCAGAAAACGTGTAAACTCAGGAAACATCAATTTCGAACACAGGAACAATATAGTACCCGAATAGTACCTGAAAAGTGATCTAAACGCCCGGTTTATTTCGAACATTTTAATCGGTTAAAAGGTCTAGTGCATTTAATCGCTGTAAAACTCTGTAAAAGCAGTCTAGCCTTCAACTGTTCCATCGTTTATTCGCATTGAGGGAAATAATCGCTGTAATTGATCGAAAATGTCCCGCTTCATATGGGATTTTCAACATATGGAAATATTCATCTGAAATAGTGCAAAAAATATCTTTTTCTCCTCCCACCAGTATTTATGCTTTTTCTTCTAAACGGATAAGTCTGTTTTTCATAAATATCAATAGAATATTCTCAATGTGATACTCGAAACAGAGTTCTGAAGTATTTACCTAGTCGAGGAAAAAATCAACTGTACAACTCAAATGGATATTAGCCATATCCACTCTTGTTGTACAAACTACTATTCCCCTGATGATGAAATAATTATTTTTCTTCCAGCTATTGCGGCTATGTCAACCACAACGGCTGCGTTGCAAACTATAGAGGATGGATGAGAGGATGAATTAATAGTACTCATCTGAAACTTACCCAATGAACCAACCCATGTATTCAAAACGCTGCTCCTCTTCATTGGTGTGTATATTGAAGTGTATAACACCAAATTCGCAAGTCCGAGAGTAGCAGTGAGTCCGTTGACGCCATAGTACAAAATGGACAAACCACTCAAGCCAGTGATGGTAGCAAAAATCATAGCATGCAATGGACTGAAACAATTCAATTCACTGGCTAAGAGAACGCTGACGAAATAAAACACATATAGACAGTGCCGGATTTAAGCATAGGCAACATAGGCAGTCGCCTATGGGCCGCCACCACATCACAAAAAAAATTAAATTTAAATTTAATCGACAAAGGCTCAGTAGAATAAAAAAATACCGAGTTTTGTTACGAATAGACGAAAAACTTATTTTTTCCGTTGAGTGGAAAGAAACATTTAAAAATATTCGATTCAAAGCATTACGAAATATAATCACAAATAGCGCCTTTCGCACATTCACCGCGCTGCGCTAAACCGATAGCAACAACCAGGCCTTTTCTCGTTGGAAATCGAGTAAGACGAGTTTATGAAGCTATAGAGCGGCGTATCGCCTCCTTTTTCTATAGAAAAAGTCCTGCCGCCCGCCTCTAGTTTTTTTGTATAAAAATAAACGGTTGAGTATCTAATGACAACACAACAGGTGTATTCATTCAGTAATTGAATAAACAAGAAAATATAATCCCTAAAGTTATGTTATTGTTGATTTTTGATGTTAATCGTTAAAAATATAGTGGCGTCTGGTTTTCGAGAACGTGGTACAAGTTTAAATTTTGTACATATTTGATTATATTTTGAAGACCATCTAGACTGCCCTAAAGGTAAGGTAAGTAGATAGATAAATCATGTATTGTATTATATAATGATGTTGAAAGAAACATTGGCTCAATAATATAAATATTAAAATATTGTTGAATATTAAGACCGAGGACAGATTTAATAGGTTTGTTCTGGTTCGAATATCCAGAACTGTTTCAAACCTGCGCAGGACATAATGCGTAGAAGCAAAAAATCCCAGACAGTCCAGGACAATCTCGAACACTTGGTTGAACCAGAACGCTCTTTTTGAGTGACCACTGCGCCATCTTTCGTATACAGGGAGCTTTTATTTGACAAGTGGGCAGCTTGGAAATTAATGGTTTCAACACAGTAGGTTTGAGTTTTGAAGTTTTGAGTTGGCTGCCATTAAAAAGTATTTTGGGATTTTGGGCATATATATTTGGGAGTTCACTCAGTTCACTGTTTGTTCGTCATTCGTAATCGCAGTTTGAAACGTTCTTTAGTATATTTTCATAATTTTTCTTTAACATTTTTGGTACCATGTCAGGTAAACATTGAGTGAAAAAGTGCATGGTCCCGATATAACTAAAAAATAAATATTTTCCAGAAGAATAACAGTTGTCAGGGTTTCTAATAGAAAATGAAAAAAATTACGATAGGGATGGAGATAACTTTTTTAGCAGGGAGAAAATCCTAATACTTTTGGATTTGTATAAATCATACAAACCAAAAGTAGGTAGAGGAGCTTACAGCTTAATAAACTATAAACAAAAATCTACCCTACCTGCGACTTCAACTTGACTGCGCATGCGCAACGAGAACAGTTTTCATCAGTTCTCGCTCAAGAGCAAAAACAAGTCGTGATAGTTCAGGACAGTCCGAGATCATTTTAAATGCGAAACCAGAACAGAGGATTCATCAATCCGAACTTGTCCTCGCCAAACCAGAACGCTCTTTATTAACTGCGCATGATCCTGACGTCCGAGAACCACAATTTTTCAGAACCAGAACAAACCTAATATTATGACTCTCCTCAGTTTAGAAAGTGACGTTTTGAGAGAAACAGACTTCAACAGTATTATTGATTCATTTATCAATGTGAAAATAAGACGAAAAATAATTTTGCTTGCAGGTATCTATAATTTCAAATAAACGTTATGTTAGTCAACTTATTCAGTTGCTCTCTTCTTCAACTTGACCTTTCAACAGTTAACCACAAACGATTTGAGGGCCTCCACCACATGCTCTGCCTATGGGCCGCCAAAGTCTAAATCCGGCGCTG
>JAVJAQ010002465.1:0-20814 GCA_032362365.1 Zygogramma bicolorata
TGTTGAAATCTTTATCACAATACTTTACTTTAATGTAGGTTTTTTTCAAAATCTGTCAAATATCTGAGATTTCACATTGTTATTCTGGAAGGGCAGCCAAGTTTGAAACAATCAGAGATCAATTGCCCCAACATCAAACTGATATTATTTGTATGTATTTCGCTAACAAGGCTAGCATCTTCAGGAGAAGAAAACTAATACTGAATTTAGAAACTAGGGTTACCTGTTTATATAATATTGATATTTATTCAACATTATTTTTTTTACAAATTTATGTACGAGTAGGTATACAAACATGTGAAGGAAAAAATTATTAATGAAACGAGTGAGATGGAATCAAACTATGAGATGCTTAAGTTAACTGAAATCTGTTAGTGCTTTGTCTGTATAACTATTGCAGCTTGAGTTTCAATGATTTTCATTTCGACTTTGCATTATGAATATAAATAAAAATATAAAAATTCGAATTTATCAACTATGAAGTAATTGATAAGGGGACATACTTTATACTTCACAAGCCAAGGTAGTGCACAAACTACCTGCACAAGTTTTTGGTCCGATATGGACTCCGTCTGTTAACTACTAATTATTCTGAATAATTTCTCAACAATAAACTGAAAAGCAGGCTGAAATGCATAGACCCTTTGTCACTACTCATACTATATTCACATTTTGCCATTTCTAGACTCTCGAGTGCATCGAATAGCCTTATGTCATGCAAAAGCTCAAATTGTATTATTTTTTTCCACAATCACACTGTTTCGATCAGGTGAGTATTTCGTTCTTCCAAACGCACCCTAGGAGAAATTGAAAGACCGAAGAAATGGGCTCAAGTTCGAAAGTCATCGCCTTCCGACTGCGTTCAGAAACAAGTCAGGCAACTTTTGCCAGTATGGCCCATTGCTTTCGTTCCGTACCTTCGAAATATTCCCCAGAGCAGGACTAGATAACAGAGCCCTTCAGTTTGCAAATGAGAGTCATGTCATCTATAACCCGAATTTATGAATATGTAGCAATACCCTTCAAGTCTAATATTGACATTCTTCTGTTACATAATAATTTTCTATTATGATTCGAAAACAATTGCTCGTTCAATCACAATGGGTTATTAAATTTCATCGACTAAACTGAACAATGATAAAACTATTTCATAAATTATTATTCAATCTTTATTTTCAAAATAGAGGACAATGCTATCATCTACCCAAGTACTTCAACAGATATATATATATATATATATATATATATATATATATATATATATGAAATCAGGGGCCCTAACCAATTTTTGTGAAGTTACACATATAGTAATCGAAGATTCGAATATAATTGATACGAAAATCTGGATTGTCCCTCTCCAAACCAGAATCCGCCATTGCCTTAAACTAAACAAGGGGATGTTCATGATTATGACAGTAGGAATGCGAATATATGATTACAATTCTGAGAATTTTGAAAAAAAATAAATAAAAAATACCTATCATGATGTTCATAATTATCCATCAGACAATAAAAAACTCTTGCAATTGAGAAATTGACTGGAATTTATCTTTTCAGGTATTGTTCTGATCTTCAAAATTGTTATGTGATATTTCTTTTCTAGATGAAGTGTTTCTAACCACTGGATATTTATTATTAAAGGTGCAACCACGAGTTGAAGAAGAAGCCAAGAATGAATCTTAAAAACTTCGTGCTCTTCACTATGTCAAGTTCACTAGGATTGATTTTCTCTTGCAATTCTTGAGAATGTTCGTTGAGTTATTCATACACAGATGATGCTCATGAAATAGTGTTTCTGACCAGAAACAAGCCTGCTTAGGGTTGAGAAATGACCGAAAGAAATCTGGATGAGTTGGGTTTCAATATGAATAGTTCTCTATTTCATTTTATGTTGTTTAGAAATGTTCTGTTGATGATATAGGTGTGTTTGGTCAAAACATTCCGAAGTTACATGGTTTCGATTATGGTTGGAACATAATTGCCCGTTTAATCACAATGGGTTATTAAATTTTGTTGACTGAACTGAACAATGATAAAACTATTTCATATATTATGCGGAAATGGAATATTTTTATGGGTGTTACTTTTTTCGAAATAGGTTTGGGTATTCGAAAGAATACAGAATAATCTCTGTGAGTAATTCAAGTTGCAGTGTTTGATTATTTTCTCCAGTGATAGTGCACCGCATTTCTTTTAACGATTGTTCGTTCTAGAATTGTTCTAGAATTATTCGTTTCCGTTAACCAGCTGACGGACGTCAACCCCCAGAAGTCGAAACTTGGGCGAGCAATGTATCAACAAGGCCTTAACTTTTAACGTGCGATTACCCAGCACGATGGTCCGGTGGGGAATCGAACCTCGGTCTGCTTGAAAGGCGAATGTGCTAACCTCTGCACTACCGATTGTTTTTACAATTTGCATATTTCTCGATGACATGTCCTTATTGCATCATTCTTTAGAGAAGCGTTATAATCTCGTTTCATTTACATGAAATGATTTTACGATCACGATAACATTGTGAAAATAGAGTTTACTTATATTGTTTGGTCTCACAATAGTATCGACTACTGATTCTTTATGAAAATGCGTAATTTCTACAGTGTTCTTCCGGTGTTTTAACAGCAATATTATTTGATATATTTGACAATAGTCTTTTGTGTATATTGACTGATTAAACTCACTCAAATAATAAAATCTCTTCAGATTTGTGTCATTATCTCTAACAACTTCTTTCTGAGAAGAGTACAGGAAACTGAGTATTTTTTTGTTGAATTTGGATTATCAAGTATAGGCCAATTGAATTCAACAAATACTTAATAGTTATCTATACATCAAGTGAAGAAAGTAGGCTTTTGATTAGTTCCACTGAAGTTTAAGACACTAGTTCGATAAAGAACCAGTTTTTCCGGTGATTATAGTTCATTTCAGTTTTTTACATGAACCTAGAAAAAGCAAACTAGGTTATATGAGGCATGTGAGAGGATCAGAGCCATGCGTTGCAAATACATACTCACTTATCGAACTTACCAAAAAAATTGTGTTTCGGGCGGATACGGCCCTGGAGAAAGATAAACCTGCTGATGGTGTTTGTCCTCACCTCTCTGTGGGCCACCTGAGTGTTGTTTCAGATATAATGTTCATTATTTACGTATCGCATCCTTTTCAGTTTAACAGGCCCAGACATATTTTTATGTGAGTCATTATAGCATGCTCAAACTCAATTTTCCGCTGTGTGATTTTTAGGAGGTATAAAATCCGTGATTTCTTCAAGAATTTCGACCGTCGCGTCGCTGAATTTCGTGAATGCGAGTGGGGAAGAAACAATGGCTCACCCATTATATTCAGATGGGAAGTGTTTATTCTTATGACTTGTGGAATTAGAGTGACATTCCATCTGAAAGTCTTGCTCATGTTTATATTAGTTTGCGCATCGAGATCATGACATTGGTTGACTCGTTGTTCTAGAGATATTTTTTCTGGGCGTGGAGTATTTACCTCGGAAATCGATTAAATATCTATGGACATTTTGTAGACCTCAATGAATTTTTCTTTCATAATTCATTGTCTACATGTCGCCAGAGTGTTCATTTTCTTGAATAATATTAGATCCTTTGGTAAGTTCAATATAGTATTCCTCTGGGCTCCAAACTGGGCCCACTGTTATTCATGATTTATATCAATGACATACCTAGGCTTTTTCATAAATCCATTCAGAGATACCTTCTCTGCAGGTGATTCACTTTCCATTTATCAACGAAAATATGATATAGCCTTTTAGGGTTCCCGAGAAAGTTGATAAAAAATAAAACTGCGAAAAAGGTCATCACAATTACTAAATAATGTGGCAGAGGGATCCTGGCCAATCTCTATTTTCAAAATAGAGGATGATGATTTCATCAACTCAATTTAGTGCGGAGCTCTAAAAAAAGTTTATAAAAAAATCAAGTGCCCTAACCGAGTTTTGCTATCTTTTATGTGAAGTTACACATGTTGAGGATTCGGATATAATTGATACAAAAATCGGAATCGTCCCTCACCTAACCAGAAATCTGGATCCGCAATTTGAAGGAACAAACAAAAAATAACTATTTATCCATCAGACAATTAAAACACTATTGCAATTCAGAAATTCACTAGAAATTATTTTTCTGATCTTTCAGTCAATATGTCTCTCGTCAAAATAGGTGTTATAATATTTCACCATTTAGTCTGTAGGGGTATTTATTTTTATAGGTGCAACTACGACTTGACAGAGTGACTTCTACATACATTATTTCGAATATAAATCATCCAGTAAACTTTACTAATAATATAGAAGTTGTATTCTTACATATGTCGACTCGAAGAAGAAGAAGGAGAAGCCAAGAGAGAATCCTGAAAATTTTGTGCTCTTCACAATGTTAGTTTCTGTAGGATTTTCTCTTGCGATTCCTGAGAATTTTCGTTGAGTTATTCATACTTACTGAAGGTTGGGTTTTTGAAATGACCGAAAGAAATCTGAATTGTTGAGTTTCAATATAAGCAGTTCTTTATTTCATTTCTTCTCGTTTGTAAATATTCTATGAATGATATATAAGTGTGTTTGGTGTGAAAATTCAGAAGTAACATGCAGTGTTTCTAGAGAAAAAACACCAAAGGAATGCCTCAAAACCTCATTTTATTATCAAAAATAATTACACTTCAAGTATCTCTGATCATGTATTTTTTTATGTTTTATTTCCCCTGAAACTTAAACGGCATTATTTCTTATAGAACACGTTTTAGGGCAAACTGGTATATTATGAAAATGCATGATTGACCAAGGGAAAGTATGAATATTTTCCCCAAGTGGAAGTTTAAGAATTTTTTGACATATTTTTGATTTCATCCTCTCAATTCTTGAAAAATACAGTACGTTATTGGCAAAATGAGTTTAGCTTTTTCAGTTGCAGTTAAATAAAATATACCATTTCGACCTGAAGACAGATAATATAAGAATTTGAAACTTTTTTATGTTCAGGAAAGACCAAACCCCAAAAAAAGGAATTCATGACGTGTGTCCACCTCCTCAATAAACGTTGAAACAATATTTATCTCTGATCATACTTGCGTTGATATAAAAAACGAAACTCTTCATAACAATAAAAATGAATCCTGAAGTGATTACATCATCAATTCATTTATTGAATTCTTCCCATGATCTTACCGTGACCTCTATCATATTTCAATTAGCATCATTAACCGTTTTCGAGATATTTCAGATTATATTTTGATTCTGTTGCAGATTCCTATCGATTCAGAAGAATCTAGCAGTCGAAGAGGTTATAAATTATCATTTAATGATGGCTAGTTTGAACAGAAAGTAATAAGTGATTGGTATGTTATATGAATACTTCATCGAAATCCTGATTTTCGACTTGTGAGGACTTGTATCCTACTCGACTGAGTCAATAGGTAGTCAGTCTATTCGTTCGACTAATCTACAAATATGCAGAATAATTCAGCATATGATTCACCATTTGATCATATTAGGAAATATTTCGAAATGCATCTGCTTTCAATTCAGTTTTTTATGGATGCTGGTTTTTCATTTCAGTGTTTAGATATAGTTAAATCAATGTGGATTTTCGAAAATGCACTGCCACGAGGATTCAATTTGGGTCCAACCAGATATACCTTTTATATTCAGAACTGATCGAATATTCGTGATATTCATTTGCATTTCTCAGAAATATTAATGGTTTGAATATTTCTCTGAATGCTGAATTCTATAACGTGGATACTTTCGGGGCAAAAGGGTGTGATAGAGCACCATCAATTTAATTTTCAAAGACATGATTTCCTTGTTTTCATTGGGACATGAGTGATTAATTTTGAGTTTTTCCATCCACCACAACTTGATGACTTTCCAACGGTACTCGATGAGTTTGGGGTGCGGATATCACCAAAATTCCGCATACAATATGGAAGCATTTGTTACCATACAAAATGTAAATATTTTCCTACTTATTGGCCATAAGGAGACAAAACTAGCTCTGAAATCAAATATAGCAACAAACCCAACCTGTAAAATTCGCTACCTGAAGATATCAAATACAAACATGTATAAACAGAACTAATTACTTGTAGTATCATGTTCATTTGTACATAACCCCGATACTAAACATATTACAACAGATAAACTGTCTCCGTCTGAATAAACACAGTCTCACAGATATGAAGATCCTATTATTACTCACTTGGATCTGTAATTTATTGTTGGGGGATGATTGGAAAATATTTTGGGAAGGAAATGAAACATTCCAAATTTTTATTAGAAAAAAAAAAAAGAAAAAGAGAGAAAAAAAAAAAGAAAATGATAGAGAAACCAAAAAGGAGAGAGAATAGGAAATATGATTGAAAGTTATATATTTGACAATTTATGAAAATGATGAATTGAAGATTTGCGGGAAGGAGAGGGGGAGGTAAATTATTAGTTGAAATAATTATAGAAGAAAAAAAAAAAAAAAAAAAATTAATACAATGTTAAAGAAAAAAAAAAAACCGGAAAGAAAAGGGGAATGTTGGATATGGGGAAAATTTTTAAAAATTAATGGTGGGAAAATGAATAGGAGAAAAACAAATATTTTTTGGATGCATCCTCGAATTTGGGGGGAGAAGATGGATTATTGAAGTAATAATTGGGAGAAGATTAGGGAGGGGAAAATTGATGAAATAAAATTTAATTTTTATTTTTGGGAAGGAAGAAGAGGAAGGAAAAGTATGAAAGGTATTGGAAAATGTGGAAGATTATTTTGTGGAATCAACGTGAGAAAATGAATTAAGGAGGGTAGTTGAAAAAATTAATATACCTCGTAGAAAAATTTATTATTGTTTGGTGATAAGAGGTTGGGTATAGAAGGAAGGGAAAGGAATGGTAAGGTTTTAGTAAAAAAACTAATGAAGAGAAATGGGAATAGTGGTAATTAGATGAGGACTCTTTATTTTTTGGAGGAAAATTCTTCCAAAAAAAAAAAAAAAAAAAAAAAAAAAAATCTCAGAAGGCAAGTCCTGTGGAAAGTTTGGGGGGGGGGTGTAAGATGAGGTGTTAGAATTTTTTGTTCTTTTGTTTGTTTTGTTGAATTCAACACCGAAAAATGGGAAGACTGGGGAAAAAAAAATCCTGGCCCACAAAATATCAACAGCCCCAGAAAAAAAAAAGCCACCCCCCTTTGTCCTCTATTGGTCACTATCACGGATGTTGTTAAAGGTGTTAGATCCTTTGGAACTAGCTCTTCTGCGGGGCTTGTTGTTTAAGAGCATCCCATGTGGAAGATATGGTCAGCTATACTTGTGGTAATGGGGGGGAAGAACTTGTGAATTGTTTGACGAACCTCTGCAACATAATTCTTTCTGGAAAGGGAAAGGAAGAAATACGCCTTTTTTTGTTTGGTGTTTCTTTTTGTGCTCTCCCCAAAAAAAGGGGGGGAATACGCCCCATTGGGGGGGGAAATTTGTGTGGGGGGGTGGTGGGAAAAGTTGGTTGTTTGGTTTGAGGAAGTAGGGTGGGAGATGTTTTTGGCCCCAACCAATTTGGATTTGGTCCCAAGGGGGGGGGGGAGGGGGTGGGTGTTGCTTCTGGAGATTAGATCAACGAGAATAACAACCCAGGGGGAAGAGTTTTTGTGAAACTGGATTTGAAGAATGAATTGGATAGAATGGAGGGAAGAGGGGGGTGGGGGTGGGTAATGAAGATGATACGAGAAATATACCTTTTCCTAGATGGGTGTTGTAGCAAACCATGGTACTTATTGTTTGGTAATGAAATGATAATGTCCGAACGTGGGGGAGAAGGAGGGGGGGGGGGGGGGCGGCGGTTGTTTTGTGTTTGTTTTGATGGGGGGGGGGATGAAAGATGTAGGGAAGGGAATAGGTGGTGGGTAGGGGGTGGGGGGGGGGGGGGGGGAGGAGGGAGAGGGGGGGGGGGGGTTGGGGGGGGGGGGGGGGGTTGGGGGGAGGGTGGGGGGGGGGGAAGGGGTGGGGGATGTGGGGTTATTTTTGTTGGTGGAGGAGACAGTTCGATGATTGAGGGATTGAAGTTGATTGCTCGTGGGGGGGGGAGGGGGGAGGAGAGTGAGTGGGTGGTGGTTGGTGCCCCTTTGTGTGTTGCTGGTTGGGGGGGAGGGGGGGGGGGAAAAGGAGAGTGAGTTAGTTTGGTGGGGTGGGGGTTGTGTTTGTTAGGTGCACGCGTCGGATGTGATGTTTTGGGGAATTGTTTGGGGGTTCCGAAAGTGTCGGATATATTGGGAGGGAGCCCTCCCTGGCAGGACGGAGGAGGAGGGGGGAAGGGGGAGGGGGGAGGGAAGGGGAAGGTGGAAGGGATTAATAATAAAGAAAGTGAAGGTGGGGGTGGGGTGGTGGGATCCCTTCCTGGGAGGGGGGGGGGGGTGGGTTGGGGTGGTTGTGTTGGGTTGCTTTTCTTTGTGTTGTGGGGTGTGTGGGTCGTGGGCGAAAGGATGGTAGAAGAGCGAAAAAGAAGAAGTGAGTGTGTGTTTGGTGGGGGAAAATCTGTTTGGGAGGGGAAAACAGGACAGAAAGGAGAAAAGGAAGAAAAGAAAAGAGAAAGAGGAGGGGAGGGGGGATTGGTGGATGGGGGGTGGGAGACGGGAGTGGAGGGAGGGCTGAGATGTGAGGGGAGGAAGGGTAGTCTGGTTGGAGTGTGGGTGGGGGGATGGGGTGGGGGGGGGGGGTGGTGTTGGTGTTTGTTGTGTTGAAACGGTTCTCGGTGGGGAGTGGTTGAGGGGTGGGGTGGGGGGGGGGGGTGGGGGGGCAGTTTGTGTTGGGCTCAGTTGGGGGGGGGGTGGGGGGGGGGGGGGGTGAGGTAGGGGTGGGGGGGGGTGGAGGGGGAGGGGTGGGGGGGTGTTTCGCCTTGGTGGGATGAGTGAGGTGAGGAGAAGGGGAGGGGGGTGGGGAAAAATCACTGCAATGTTAGAACCGATAGGTACGAGTCGAGAGGAGGGGAAAGGAACAGACGGGATGACATTTGTTCCGTGGGGGGGGGGGAGGGGAGTTGTGTGGGTGGTGAGGTGTGGTGGTTGTTTAGGTGGTTGTGATCTCACTTCTACTTCCGTGAGAGGCGGGGCGGCAGCCTCGTCGGGAGGGGGGGGGGGGGGGAGGGGGGGGGAGAGGGGGGGGGGGGATTGTATGTTCTGCCCTGTTGGGGTTGGATGGTTTTGTGTTTTGGGGTGGGAAGGGTTGACATGGGGAGGGGAAAGGGGGGGGGGGAGAAGGGATGGGAGGGAAGATTGGAGTGGTACATTTTTTCTTTTGGAGGGGGTCGTTTTGCCCTCCAAAGGGGGGTTCATTCCTTTTTCTTCTCTTCCTTTTCCCCGAACTCTTGATGGTTTTTTTTTTTTGGGGTCTGGTTTAAGAAAAAAATTGAAATGATTTTTTGTTTTATGTGAGGGAGAGAGAGGGGGGTGTTGTGTGTTTGTGACAACACACCCCCACTCCCTCCCCCTTTCCTGTCTCCTTTTTCCCCCCCACCTCCGTCCTCTCATCTCTTCCTTTCCTTCTCTCCTCTTTCCTTTCCCGGCTCTCTCTGTGGGGGGGGCGTCGGGGGGGGAAGGGGGGGGGACCTCTTCCTTTTTTGTTTGGTGAGGATAGGTTTGTTTTGTGTTCTGTGTTTTTCTTTTTTTTCTTACGCGAGGTGGGTGTGGGTTTGGTGGGGGGGGGTATATATAAAGAGATATAATTCCTTGTGTGGAAGGGGCGGTGTGTTTGGGGTTTTCGGTGAGCTGGGAGGGGTGTTGTGGTGGGGTTTTTCTGTGAGGGTTGTGTTCTTTTTTTTTGAAGCGAAATTCATTTTTCGCCCCGCTTTTCTTGTGTTGTGCAATACGAGATGCCCGTGTTTTTTTGTTCTGTTTTTGGGGGGGTGGGCGGAGGTGTGGGGGAGTTGAAAAAAAAAAAAAAAATCAAAACAGAGATTGTGGAGTGGAGTTTTTTTTTTGATTTTTCTCTTGTGACTTCTTTGTTTGGCTGGAATGGTGTGGGGTGGGTTTGTGGTCTGTTTCTGTTTTTTTTGCGTTGTTTTGTTTTTTCGTTTTCTTTCCCCTGACTGGTGAACTCGTTTTCGCTCTGTTTGTTTTTTTTTGGGAAGAGAGTTTGGATGGGGAGGGAAGCGGGCATGTTCTAGTGTGAAGAAAAACGAAAATGGTTGTCTTTGGCAATCCTGTTTCCCGGGTGTTGTGATCTCTTCATGTTTTCTGTTAGGCGGGTGGAGGGCAGATTATGTTCCGTGTTTCCTTTTGCGGTCTGGGGATGGCATTCACGCCAGGTTGTAGCCCTTCTCTCTTTTCTTTTCTCTCAACGGCACTGTACGTGGCTTGGACGGTTTGCTGTTGCTTTCTTTTGTTGGGGTGGTTGGGTCTGTTCCCGGTGACACCATCTCCTCCATTTTCTTGTGTCTTCTGTGTGTGTTTTTTGTTTTTGACAGAGATTTTTTCTTTTTGTGTTTTTGTTCTTTTTTTTTTTCTTTTTTTTTTTTTCTTACTATGTACCGTATTCTTCTAGGGAAATGTTATCCCCCAATGACGAAAAGATTCAACTGTATTTTCAACAATTTATCGGGCTGAGAGAATGTTATGTATCAAGTGAGGAAGGGAAAAGAGATGAAAAATAGTTGAAATGAGAAAATTGAGCAGGGTAAGTTCAAATGATGAAAACTGAAAATAACAACTTCGAAAAATACTGAAAAAAAAGAAATGTGAGTGAACACACGACGAAATAAACTCAGTTTGATTTAGTTTTCATTTGAGATTTCTGCAGCAACATATATATGGCTTGGAATATCATTGAGAAATGAAAACCGTTATTGCTCATATGGAATGAACTGATTCAAAATATATTGAAGTCTTCTATTATAAACGAGTCACTACCTCGATGTACACGACTAATGGTTTGAAAATGGAGTTATCGAAAAACAACTCTGAAGCTCGTGATAATGGAAGGATACATAGGAAAGATAAAATAGCATCCAGTTGCTGTGAAATAATCCTTTCCCTTTTTCAACGTCGTTCAAACCCAAAATGGTTATTTTTGACTAATCAATCGTTTATATATTAAGAACATATCCTTCAAATAATATCATTTTCGACTCATCAGTCTTTGTGTGTGAATCGAGACAGAAAAAAGTTTTCTATATGTAAATCAGCGCCTACCAGCGAAGTAGTTGTTCCACCTCGAAAAAGATATGGGATGAAAATAGTAGTTTTTCTACCCCCACCCGGGGGTTACCAAACAGATAAGTGGGCCAATCACAGAGAACAAAATACTTGGTCACCACTGTTACCAAAGACAACCTTGTAGAAACATCACAATTTTGATCTGTCGACCAAATTATATAAATTTTCCGAAACATTTTCGAAATCAATTATTTTAGCGAATTAACTTTGGAAAAAAAAATTGATGGCAAAACTTTATTACTGTCAATCTGTCATCAATTTCATTGTAATTATCAGTGTTTTCTGTAACAAATCATTCCACAAAAATGAATGATTCTAGTGATAAATCTATTAATGGCACTCTACCGATCATTCACTAATATTGTACAGTCTAAATGGCCTAATTGGTTAAGACGTACGTCCCGTGAGTCGGTTCCACTTCATAGTCGTTCGAGTCTCACCAAAACCGAAATGTTTTTTGCTTTATTTCAATTAATGAAAGATTATAACTTTTCAGGTACTATTGATTTCTGAAATTCCTGGAGGATGTCGGCAAGAAATAAATATTGAATTCAATATGTTTTCTTTTCAGTTTTTCATAATTATCGAAAAAAAACTCTATATCTCTGAATAACTCGAATGGTTATTGGCCACATCCACTCTTGTTGTAACTACTGTTGAAAAACACTACAAAAAATCGGTCTGGTACTCGAACAGCGACAAACACTCAGAAGGTCTACGCCTCAACCAACTAGGCTATTTGGACTGTACAATTACAGTCAAAGACATTTCTACAAGGTTGTTTCTGGTAACCAAGTATTTTGTTCTTTTTGATTGGTGTAATTGATATCGTAACTTGTGTGGACATGAAATCATAACGATTCAGTTGACTGGATTCGCTTACTTATCCGCTCAGTAAACTATAAAAGAATGAGCATATTTCCAGGTGGGAGTAGAAAATTTTTATTTTTTTTCGATGACTAGTTGACATCTCACTATGTGATGGCGTTAAAATTTTGAAAGAAAATACTTCCTGGACTAAAAATATTTCTCTGTAATACTTTTATGCTCGAAATTGAGGAGTGGTAATTCCAGCATGGCCCTGGTATTTTCTGAAATATTTCAAGACGCCCCTCGTAGACCGTGACACATCGAATTTTTCCAAAACTATTCCTGATATTCCAGTAAATCACTCCGCCTTTCGCTTTCGTGCAAGGAGTGAAAGATTATCTGCGCATTCCTAACAGAATTACCATTATTTCCACTTATATTCGGATTATCGAGTCCAAGTTCCTAACCTCCTAAGCCGGAGTGTCTCGCAGGGCGAAGGATAACGAACAATTGACGAATCACCCGGCAAATTAAAATAAATTCAAGTAGCTGCTTAGGAGATTATAAAGCTAGGAGCTTATGCTGGTAACTCAACGAGCTTTCGCGCTTGCTTGGTTCTTTTCATGAATTACACGGAAATGTCGTTTGGAGAAATTGTCTTGGCGAAAAAATCCTAAGTGGCTATTTTTCACTGATAATAGAATAAGTAATTGGTATTTGATGCATGAGTTGTTGACTGTTGTCGGTAACTTTGAATAAGAGACCCGAGAAATCTGAAATGATCGTTGTTGAACATATTTCTCATGTTTTTGAAGGAAAAGTCGGCCAATAGGGGGAAATCTAATCACAATATGGCACTGATTACAATTTCAATACTAAATGATAATAGTGAAAACAGAGTCGAGAGAAAATAGAATTCAGCGCTTAGTACTCATTTAACTTTAGTATTTAATGTAGCAAGTTCAGAAAATACTGTTTTCTTGGACGAGTAGAAAAAATACTAGGACCAGCCGTAGGTGAATTCTGGAATTCTGCGAGTCCAAAAAAACTGTTATCGGACGTGTTGCGTACACCATTTTTTTTTTGCAAGCGTGTAGAATAATATTTCAATGAGGAAAATTTCTTCCTTATTATTCTTCGTTCGTCTTGAACATTTCAATTCTTATTTGTATTGAATATTGAAATTCGAATAGAAGATGAGTACCAACAGAAATATTCTAATTCTCCTTTATCTCAATACTAGGTGACCCACTCCCACTTCGTTGATCTCTACGATCAGTACTTCAGGCTCTGCTTTGATTTACTCCTAAAATAACTTTTTTACCCATTTTCAACCCCGTTAGGCGATTAATTTCAATAAAATATACGTCTTCCGTCAATTCTGTACTATATTTTTATGCAAAATTTGAAGAAGATTCGACCAAGGCGTCACGTTGTCTCTCTTATAAAATTTGGCGCTAGTTTTTCACTCCCTGATTGATGGAATTTCCGAGAACACACTAAAACGGGATAAAAAATATCCCACCAATATTCAACCAAATCGGTTCAGCCGCTCTTGAGTTATAATTGGAAACAACTTCGGAAGAATTCCGCAAAAAAAAATGGGAAATGGGTATGGTTCAAAGATGGATATTGCTAGAGCTTATTTCCTGATATTAGCTGGGTGATAAATAACACAATTTCTTCGTACTAATTATATTATTGTCTTTCTTGGTAAATGTAACACGCCTACATAAAGGTTAGAAATTGTTTATACATATTTGTCTCTTATATGAAGTTGTTTGACTTGCTAATGATTTATCACTTTCGTTTCATGCTGATTCATACGAACGATCAATGTTATATTCGTGTTTGGATGAATCCATACAACAAAAATGTATAACTACGAGTACATACAGAATAGGTTAAATTCAAACAAGTTCGCAGATTTGGGATCTCCTTTGCTATAGCCACGATTGCCAATTTTTCAACTTGTTGAATGTTATAAATAAGAATAATTTTCACACTTCCTGATGTGAACAAAATTTCGTTCCACAAATTCTTCCATTAGTAAGATTCCTCCATAGCTGCAGAGAAATTCTTTTTTGGATGACCCAGCTCCAGAATAGAAAGTGAAAATTATGTCTATTGTGCTGAAGTCTGATTGAGGTCTAAGGCTTATACAGTGATTTTCTTTAATGTCCTCCCCCTTTCAGTTTTCAAACCGGTTAACTCCAAAAATTAAAACTTGACATGATGAAATTGATACATATATACTATATTTCGAGGTAAAATTGACAGATGAAAATTTCAAGATGGCTCCTGAAGAATACTTCACTACCCTACAATATGAAGTTGATATCTTCACCTACTACAAATAGTCCAGTAAATGAAGGGACGAATCTGTGAATAAATCTATGAGTTCTTTTATTCTTCAAATAAGAAAGAACTTCGAAATACATGGAATGATAGGTACGGGTTTCCTCATTATCCTGAACGAATGCATAGACAACACAATTCCTATAGAGAAAGCGGCAGCTGAAATGAGAAGAGTTTTGGGTCCCTTTATCTCGAAAACTGTTGAGTTTTCGGAAAAACTAATAGGAGTCATTTTTGTAGATAATGAGACGATTTTTAATTTTCGTATGAACGAAAATTTTCTAATTCGTATATTTAGCCAGATATTGGCGGGAAACCCATTTTTCTGGGTTCGAGGGGGCCATTTTCGGCCATTGCCATGAACACAATCGTGTTAAGTTTTGGGTCCTTTGAAAACATCTGTGAGGACCTACAAATTGAGCCACAAGTGAAGAACGCATAGACTTGTTCACAGCTTTCCCTAGTTTCGGATCTTCAGTTACTGGACTAAAAATGATATTTGTGTTGTTACTATCTCGTGGGAGAAGTGATTGAAACTTTATACTCTTCGAAATTAAGTAAACTAGGGAACTCGCTGGAAATCACTGAATTGCTTTCATTATGTCCTTCAAATGGGGCGAGAATTATTCGAAACTTCTGAATGACTTCCGCTTGTAAATTCTCGAGATGTTCACAGTAGTACGTCACCATAGTAGTTTTTTTTTCCGCATAATTCAACATCTCGTGAGTGCGTAGTCACCTTTAACAAAGTGTGAATTATGTTATTAGACAATCAATCATCGCTAAAATGTCAGGTTATGTAACGACTAATACAAATAATTTTTCGATAATGTTTGTTTACTCAATATTTGCATAAGTGGAATTAGGTAACAGTGTTGTCGTTTTAAAAGCGAAGACATTGGCATAACAGTAATCTAGCTGCTCTCTGATTGTTCGATCATCAACGTACTATTGGTATTTCTCGAAATACTACAAGGCCGTTTTTCAATAAAATTATATATAAATAGACCATTGACAAATGTAATATACGTCCTGGGTTTGCTAAAGAAGTCGTTTAGGAGTATAAAAACAGCGATCGATCGAAAACGACTTCAATCCGTTTTTGGAACTGCTGGAGATTATTAAGGCCCGTCCACACCGATGAAGTTCTGGAACTATTCGCGAATTGTTTGAGAGTTGCACGCGAGCTACGCGTCCACACCAAAAATTGAACAGGGATTGCTAACAGGGGCCTGATTCTCAAATGTCTATTATCTACTGTCGCATGCGACAAAATCAGTGCATTGATTTTATTGCGTCGAAAAGAGATAAGGATATTTTGTCGCCTTCGACAGTGGGAAATAGAAATTTGAGAATCAAGCCTCTGATCTTGAAATTTCAAGCGTGCAGTTCCTCGAGGTTCGCTTCTTGAGCTTTGTGGAGTTCGCGTATTGCTCTGGAACTGTTCGAATACTCTCGTCCACACCAGGTTCACGCCCTGTTTTCGATCTGGTCGCTAACAGTTCGCGAGCTTCTAGATGCTGCTTTAATGGATCTCAACCCGTTTGGTAGATGATTGAAAAAAATTAGTTTGGTTAGTGATTCTATATTTGAGGGTCTTGAATGTGTATATGTTCTTTTACTATAAAGCATAGGTTTCATCTAGGAATATGACAACGTTGACATGTGTTTCAGCACGCCCTGGACATTTTTTGGCTTATAGTTAGGCTATTGACTACTAGATGAATATTATACTAAGCTTGAAAAGAATAGTGAATACAGTTTGATATTCAAATTGTCACTGAACGATACCAATCGTGAATTGGTGTGATGCAACTAGAGTGAAGGAATTTTCTTCCGAAGGACAAAATGTTGCAAGTACTCTAACTTTTTTTTATAATATATTACTTTTTTTACCTTCGAGACTGATTTGGGGATTGTGTATCTAGCACGGTGTGCATCACGAAGTACTCAACTATTGAAAATGTATGACTTAGTCGGTGAGAGTACTTGATGACTGGCGTGTAATCAGATCCATTTACAATTCCAAACTTGGGTTATTTTCCTGTGAAACTAGGAATGCCACGAGAATCTAATTTGAGCCAATCATTTGAGAAAAATATACCAAATGACCCACCAATATTTCCCAATAATACGGAAAAAGATAAAAATGTTGTGGGGACAATTCTGACCAGTTTACACCAGGTATAGTAGCTATATCTGTCATCGTTTTATATTTTATATCATACAATATATTTTCTATAGACATGCATTCCAATCTTATTGATTCATTCCAGATGCACCAATGCGTTCATATCATTAAGAGAGCTGAAGAGAAAGGAAAGTTGCAAATGAGTCCGGCAAACAAAGTTATGCAATTTCTTTCAGAATTTAAGAGTATTGTTGTTCGATCTATCTATTTATATTCTCAGAGAAAATTATCATCATAAGTTCAAAGTAACAGATTTAACGAACACATTTATTACCACTTCGCAACTGGAATAGCTGAACTATACAGATGATATTTCGATGCAACTAGCTGTATCTTTGGGTTAATTGTGTCGTTAAAAAATAATGGGCTTATTGTTTCGAATGGCATAAGAGAGATGACTGTTGATTTGAAGTAAGTTTAGATTGTGGTGCCTCCAAAATATCCCGTGACTACTTAAGAAAGTTGCCTTCGTTTGTGTTACAAGTTCAAACTTTCAATAGAGCTGTTTTTCTTTTTCTTCGCCTAATTTATCTGAAATATAGACGTTTAGAGACCCAGGACGAAGAGTATCGATTTCCGTGACGTCACACCCAAAGTACACTCTGACTTTATGAACGATACGGAGTGTGGTGTGTTACGTCACATATATTTCATACTTCATTTTAATAATGATTTTGCGTCAATAATTTTTAATGCATTGTTAGTAATCGTAGTTATATATTTTATGAAACATACTGCAGTAAAATATCCTTTACATAGAATATAAATTTTGTTATGATCAGTAAAGATGGCGAATATATTAAAAATAATGAAGCAGAATAGCTTATTAAAGGTAAAAATCCAATGGTTTCACTATACTTCTATTTCATTGTTGTCATCATCATATCATTTTGGAAAATTTATTGAAAAGCAATCCGTTTTGTCGGTGATTCTCCGCTCACGGAAAAATCGTAGAAGAATCGGAGACTTGTCTGTCTTCTATAGATATTTTCACGGTCGATGCTGTTCTGAATTCAATCAATCGTTCCACCCTTTAGCAGTGTCAACACGGATATCCTGACGAGTACAGAATTACCACCCCTTTTTTGGAGACTTTGGAGGGCTGTCGAACCACTCTCGCTCAGGGATCTCTTTTCAATAGAAAATCTGAACTTTGGAATTCCTTACCGAGAGAGGTTTTTCCTGAGGCTTGTAACTTCAAAAATTTAAAGTTAATGTTAATTCGCATCCCCTGTCCCTTTACTCACGCGGTATTGTTTGAACATTATAGTTGGAATGCATTCACCTAAGGTTTCTTCTGTCTACCATTTTTTCCATCTGGTTCACATGAAAAAAATATCCTGTTACGCTCGGGGAACATTGGGTCAACTAGAGATGAAATCTTCCCTCTGGAAAACCTCATGAAAAACCTTCCTAGATGATGAAAAACATGCAGCTAGGAACAGATCAGGAAATTTTTACGGAGATCACAGAACACGAAATTCTTCGAGCCCAATCTTTATCATCTCTAGCAATAACAATCAAGAAACCAGAAATAGGTATAATCACTATTACTTGTAATGGTAGTCTATATTGAACCAATTACGCCTATTTTTCATATACAGAATCACACGAAAGGAAAGCACTGTAATGTTCAAAGAAAACCTCTTGAATGAGGGGTCAGGATATACGAATTAAAATTAACTTCACATTTTTGAAGGTTGTGAGCCTCAGGAAAAACCTCTCTGGGCAAAGTGTTACAATGTTCAGCTGCTCTATTGAAAAACGATCCCTGAACAAGAGAGGTTCGACAGGTCTTCAAGCTCACAACAAACGCGTGGTAATTCTGCAATCGTCGGGTAATCCGTGTTGATACAGACAAGGGTGAAACGATTAACGACGAGTCAGAAGAGCACCGACCGTGAAAATATCCATGAGAGAGACAAGTCTCCGATCCTTCTACGGTGCTCCAACGAAGTGAGCGAATCCGAGAGCGAAGAATCACCAACAAGACGGATTGCCTTTTTCTGAACAGAATCAAAAAGCTTCATTGAATGTTTTGGTGCCGAGACCCACGCAAGGGAATTATACTCCAAGACAATGCCGTATTTGTGCCTTGTAGATAATTAGAAGCTGACGAGAAATGGAGTATTTCTTAGACCGAAATAGAAATCCAAGCTTCTGAGAAGCACTTTAGGGATCGATATGACTTTTCCTATGACAAATATATTATTGATCGTAATTCCTAGAGATACTTCACTTTGAAGGAATAGTTACTCCTGGCATCTGAATATCAGATGAAGATAGATAGCCTTCTTCGAGAAGAGACATGCCTGGATTTCTCCAGCATTAAATCCCACTAACTTGATGTTACTCGAATCTATTATTATCGCCAGGTCATCGTTAATACTATTAACGATAATGCCTCTCTGAAGTTTTGTTTCTCATGCTGACATAGGGACTCTGGTAGATAATCTAGTATGAAGAGTACTGTCGTCCGCAAAACTATGTACTGCACAAAATGTTCTCTCCAGCAAATCATTGATATGAAGCCGAAAGAAAGTGGCAACAGAAGTGAACCGCATTTATTGAGAGAATATCAAACGATACTCCATCAAACATCACAGAGATAGAAACCTATAAAAAAGGGAACTCTTTAACAAAACATACAATTTAGGAGGTAGAGCATAAGACGACAGTTTAGAAAGGGGACCCCGATGCCAAGTAAGCCAAAATATCGTTGATGTAAATTATAAATAGAAGCGGGACTATTTCTGAGCCTTGCGGCACACCACATGTGTTTCATATTTGAAATATTATTTGAATCGAGTACAGCACATTGCTGCCTATTTGAAAGACATGATGAGAATAGATGAAGAGGTAACTTTCGTATGCCATAATAAGCCTCCAGTTTCTCCACGAGTATTGAATGTGAGACACAGTCGAGACTCAGAAACAAATGCAATTGGTATTAATTACAAGGTGGAGGTTTCTTCCCTTTTTAGCAACTGGCTGAACTCTGTATTTCCTGATCACGGAAGGATCACCCTGTACAATAAGTAAAGCCACCCTATACCGAAATGGAACGTGTAAGTATGTGCCTCGTTTAATTTCCAATTTAAATACCTGTGTTCCTGCGTATTAATATTATTTAAAAGTAATATGCTAATATTTCATTTGAAATAAAGGGGGCGTACCAACCATCCTTTGTGACAAGTAACACGAAATAAAGTGAGCCTATAAAACGCGCAGAGGAAAAACAGGCAATTTAGATGAACAAGATTTCAAATAGGCATTTATTGTCGTCATACGAGACTGCTGGATTGCATAAAACACTACGCGTGAAACGGTTCATTACTTGGTAACATATTTGAATAACAAGAGGCGGCAAATTGATATTCGATTAGCGGAACAGGGTGGACAAAGGTCACGAATATCCTGGTTCGCTTGAGAAGGAAAATCCTGTGATAGTCAGGAAACATAATATGGACCGGGATGGTGTAAAATAGAAATTGGTCCTGAATTATAATTTTCGGGACTTTCCCCCCTGGAAATGAAAAAGGAAAAGCTTCAGATTCTTATAATATCTGTTTTTAGAGCAAATTGGTATATTAGCTCAGATAAGTAAGTGACTGCAATATGATAAATAGAAAATCAAAATTGACTGACTATTTCGTCAGCTACAAATCGAATTTTTGAAGATTTTATCAAAATATATATTGAGAAGTGGCGACGTTTCGCAAGCTAGTCTGCCTCATTTTTCGAGCCTTTTTAAAAATTTGTATCGGGATCGGATATTTTAGTGGGTAGTGTGACATGGCATGGCTAATTCATCAAGAATCATACCAAATGTTGATCTTGACATAACCTACTTTGAACTGAATCTTTCCAGTTCAACTCCCCTTTTCAGACGAGCCATCCAAAATTGACCTATACTCATTGAACAAGTAGCAGCCTCTTCATTTCCGTTTAACAAAATGCTTCTTAGAGTTTCCTTCTTGTTTCATTCTCATTTGTCATAAGTAAATTAATGTTATTGCATTCAAGTGTGTACCGTTTATTGACAATACTAGTACAGCTGATTTCGATGTATCTTTATCTCGTCTTCTCAAGTTGTTTCCGTTTTCAGCTGTTCCTTTTATGGTTGATCTTGGATTTTTCGAGGTATCAAAAGAAAGAATTACGTGTTTGGATAATGTATCGCGCAGTTTTGTTTTTCTGGGAAAGTTTCTAACGTGACAACGGAAAAAAAATCATTCAATTTACCGGCTGACG